>PVJH01011319.1:0-69409 GCA_004026705.1 Nesogale talazaci
CACTTTCCTCCCACCCCTCTATTATGGATAGAAGGAAATCACAGGAGGTTTATTTCCTCTCTATATCCCACAAGTGTATCTTGGGCTTCCACTGTCATGCATAGCCTTCTGCAAATTATATTCTCACAATTTAGGCTCTGATACTATTCTTTCCTTTGACTTTGGATGATATGATTTACAGTCCTTCAGTGGCTGATGATGGTGTGCTTCCTCCATGTGGACTTAGTTGACATCTCAGTTAGATGTCTGATTATTTGGAGACATGCCTTTAAGACCCCAGACATTATTTTTTTCTGATAGCTGGGCACCATCTAATTTCTTCACTACACTTTGCTATAGGATCCATATCATCTGTGTTTCCTTCTTGAAGGCGAGCATGCAACAGTGCTATGATGTTAAAAACTAATTGTTCCTAAGTTGGAGTTAGGATTTAGTGCAAGCCCAAACCCCAGTTCTGGATCTAGGTTGTTGTTATTATTGTTTCATCTGCCTTTGGCTCGCTTTCAAAACCTCCCTGCTAATTTATGGTTGAGTCTTATCAATCATCTCCCTAGGGCATAACAATCACCCATTAATATTGTCTTTGATTAGTCCCTGGTACTATTTTTTAAGCTCTTTAAGAGAGAGATATTGGACCATTGTAGGCTAAACTCCATATCACAGTACATGAATCATTCATTTTAGTAGAATCAATCCTTTCATGACTGGACACTACTCAAATAATGGAAGTTAATTGACAGGGAGAATTTATAATAATAATAATCACTGAGAATATCACTCACAAGTTTTCTGGAATGATTCAGATCTTCATACAGCATATAGGACATTGATATAGCATGTTTTGTCTGCCTACTAACAGTTCAACAGTCTTGGCAAAACTGCCTTCTACTTCCTCAGACACATTTATTTTCCAACCTAAGTCCTCAGGTTACAAATGTGTCTGAGTTAGAGTCCAGTGCACCCAGTGGAGTTTCTGCATCGGATTTCACTGATGCAGCCTCTGAAGCATGCTGTGCACCTTGAAGATCCAGGTTTAAATGCCCCAGTATTCCACAGCACCAGGCCTGGGTCCCCAGGATGCACCCAGAAGACTGGGTCAATGTGCCCCATTTGGTGCATAATACCAGGGACACACCCTCACAGGGTCCCCTAAAGCATTGTCTGTCATTTCTTTTCCCACAACTGAAGTTGGTCTTCCTGCCAATAGATCTGTTTGTGTTCCCCATAAAGTGTTTCCTCCCATTCACCTTCACCTCTCCTGACTTGTTTTTCCCATCAGTATTCCTCTAATAGGGATGTCTACCTGGCAGGGGCTCGGGGAGCCTATTCATTGGTTTGCATGGTAGTCACTCACTCAGTAGATAACATCCCTTTCCCCTTTACATGTTTGAGGTATTTCTGACTGCAGACCTTGGAAGAATTCTTCAATTTCTTCATCGCTAGCTTTTGTGGTGCATAAATTTGAATAGTAGTAATATTGATTGATTTTTCTTGAAGATAGGTCAATGTAAATCTATCACAGACAGCATTGTACTTCAAAATAGATTTCAAATGGCCTTTCTGATGCTGAATGCAAAGCTGTTCCTCTTGATTATGTCATTCCTGGCATAGTAAACCATATGTCCAATACCAGTCCATTTAAGCTCACTTATGTCTGTAATACTGATCTTTGTTACATTTCATTTTTTAAGACTTCCAATTTTCCTGGATTCATACTTTATGTATTAAAAGTTCCAACCTTGAGCTATGCCTTGTCCATAAATAAAGATCCTGAAGGTCCCACTCCCACAGTCTCCACTCCACTCAGTCTCCATGGTTGACTCCACTTTGAGAAAGAAGCTCCTAGAGTCATTGCAGTGCCTTCGGACCCAACGGGCTCATCCTCTGGCACAATCTCTGGCAACATTCTGCTTCCAGTCATTAGACCTTCATTTTCTGATAATGTTTTTAAGCTATGCTTCAGGAACCAAGATCACCTTCAGAGTTGGCTCTCAGTCTGGAAGCTCCCTGATCCCTCCTCACTGTGGGTGACCCAGCTAGCATCTGAAACACCAGTAACAGCTTCCAGCATCCCAGCAACCCACAACCCAGTTGGACAAACTGACAGACAGTGGTGGTCAACAAAGGTGAGAGTTAAGAAAAGCCTGTAGAACAATCCTGCTGTTTCCTTTAGCTTTCGAAGGGTTGAAATTAATTCAATGGCACCGAACAATAGCAACTCTCCTGGGAACAGAGCCCTTGAGTCCCCAGGTCAGGCATGGTTTGCCAAAAAACCAGGGCTCCGGAAAGAGGGCAGTCAGGGAATCCCTGTCTGACAACTGACCCCACAGCCATCAAGTCGATTCCCACTCATAGCAACCCTTCAGTTTTCCAAGACTGCCAATCATTACTGGAACAGAGAGCTTCATCTTTCACCCATGCAGTGGCTGTTTGAAATGCTGGAACTGTGGCTAGCAACTCACTGCTAACCCAAAGCACCATGAGGATTCTGGTCTGACAGCTATGCCTTTGATTAAGTCCTAGTAGGCATGATTCCTACTTGCTCCTGCCTAAGGAATGATGAAGCTACAGATACAGGCCAAAGCTCTTCTCCCAAGGTTAGTGTTTGAATGTATTCACTCTACTCCCCCGTCCCCAGGATTGAAATTTCTTGAGTTCCATGGTTGACCTAATCCCTGCTGTTTATTAACTTCTTTTTTTCACGCAGTGCCCTCATGCTATCCATCAGGTTAGAGTTCAATCTAGAGTATGGGAAGACTTCCCGTCAGATGATTTGGGGGCACTGTTGATTTAGCAGTAGAATTCTCACCATCCATTGGGTAATGGAGCTTTGTGTGTTGCTGTGATACTCAGCAAGTTTCCGTGGCACTTCCAGATGAAGAGAGATGATGAAGAAAGGCATAGTGACCAACTGTGGAGTATACACCAATGAAAATCCCAGGGATCATAATGGTTTCATCCTGGTGTGCAGGAGGCAGCCATGATCCAGGGCTAGCTCGCTGGCAGCTAACAGCAACAAAGGTGATCTTTAGGATGTAGCTTGTAATCCTTGAAAGACTTGGGATTTCACAGTCCGAGGAGGAAGTGACGCATGAGTCTACAAGTAGAGTTCAAGGTAGTAAGGCCGATGGCGGTGAGCAGGGAGTGTAACAGGAACTCAGAAAGAGATGTATAGGTCATATTGGGAGTGGGAGTATCATCAGGAAAGCCCCTCTGAGGGACCTCTGAGCTATGAAGGATCCGGAGAAGATGACCAGACAGAAAAAGGATGTATGTAAACCAAGGCGCGATGGCTTGGAAGAACTCTCAGCAGTTCATTGTGGGTATAGTAGACGTCAGGTGTGCTGAGAAAGAGGGAATGGTGAAAAGAGATGAGGCCTGTGTACCAATTAGATAAAAAAATGTCGCCCCCAGGCAAAGGGCTTTCCCGGGTTCCTTTGCTCTGGCTGAATGTACATGTCTTTGTGCACAAACCCTATCATCATCTGCCAGGTCCTGGCACAACATGAGGAATGTGTGACATGGTCTGGGAGATTTGGATATTGTTTGGATAATCATCAGAACTTGGAAGATCTGAAGGGTTTCAAACAAGGTAGTGGTACAATTGTCACTGGGTTGGGGAAAGAATACTCTGAAAGCAGTGAGGCTGATGGGTTTGCAAAAAGAGAGAGAAAGTTTGGGGCTGAGGGGTGGGGGAATGACTACCAGTACTAGGCAAGCTACATCAAGGGCATTCGTAGAAAGAGGGAAGGAGGTGGAAGAGAGGAAAGGATAGCTTTTGGAAATGCTTGAAGGGTAGTGTGGTGGTTATTTAATCTTTGGTATTTCCTCCATGAAGGCAGGAGATTCTCTGCTCATTTCCTGGGAGACATTTTTGAGGGGAAGCCACATGAACCTACCCTGATGTAGCCAGAGCCCTGGAAGCCAGAGAAGCCACATGGAGACTCCTGCCAACACTGAGATGCTTACAACACCACTGGATCTGCAAGACTACCCACCCATTGGCTTGTGATCTTCCTGCATTTGGCATCACTGCCTGTGTTTCATGAATCTGAAGAGGACTTTATGGATTGATATTGGACATATGAGCTAATATCGAACTTATGGACTTGACCTGGGCTGGAGTAGGATGTTTTCTCAATATACAGCTGCTCATATATAAAGTTCTTTTGTATACACATATGAGTCAATGACTTTGTTTCTCTAGTCTACCCCGACCAACACAGGTAGGATTTTGTAAACATCTGGATCTGGAAGGAGAGGAAGGGGCAGGATTTCAGTTGGTTCGTGGCTCAGAAGAGTCATATTGGATTTGATAACAAGCTAGCAAACGAGAGTGAAAGAGAGGAGAGAGAGATTAAGCTGCATATTGGCAAATCCCATGTGAAGAGTCACAAGAACAACATGTCATGGAACCCTGCTATTTGACAAACAGGAAGAATTGACTGAGGGCAGGGAGAAAGCTGAGCCAATGCCAGCCTACTGGTCTTTCTTTTTCTCATTAAGTGAGCGGCATGGCTAGAGACGAGCATGTGGTGGGGTCTTGAAGAGAGTGAGGAGGACACAGCTGCTGTGGGGAGCGGGTGAGGGAGTTGACTGGGGACACAGAGAGGACTGCCAAGCACGGATTGTTTTCTCCTCGCCTGACAGCTGCTCTCGTTAGCAGACCAGATGGAATAATGAGGTAAGATTCTCCCAGCACAGAAACCAGACCCTGGGAGTGAAGCAGGTACTTTGGGATGCAGAATATATTTTTGTGAACCACTCGAGGGACTGCTGGGCCTGATGGAGTCATTTGCTCATTAGACTACCATATATGCCAAACTGAACAAACCCACTCGTGGCAACTCTATCGGTAAAACTGCCTCTGAAGGTTTTCAAGGCTCTGTTTACAAGAGTAGAAAACTCCATTTTTCTCTCATAGAGTGGCAGGTGGTCTTGACCTGATGACCTTGCAGCCAGCAGCCTAACATAACCATGATGCCATCAGTCTACAGAAGCTCCAAAATGACAGTTACACCCTGGAGCAGGCCTGCCCCTAACATTCTCAGGTTTGCGGGAGAGTAGAAGTGGAGGTCCATATGCCAGATGTCTGAGTATTTACAAACTATAAATTTAGCTATTCCCACGGCCAGCCTACATGCCCAGCCAGCGCCTTGGAACCCATTCCCAGACAGCATCTCAGAGGCTTGAGGAGCAGAGCTCTCCCAGTCCTGCTGCTGTGAGCTTAGGGGTAGCTCAGATCAGCTGGAGTAGGACCATGGGGCAGAAGCTGGGCCCAGGACTCACGGCTGGTGAATGCACCCCCTAAACCCTGGAGAGGGAACAACAGAATCGAGGACCTCAAGAACCTCAAGAACCCAAGGCACCTCAGTCTCCAACCACATCATCCCACCAGCTCCTCACCCCTGCAGTGTGAGAACCCACACCACTGCACGAAGGAGCAGAGAGGAGGGAAAGAGCGAGTGAGCCGGGGGAACTATTGGGCTTGACACCCAGTTCAGGTGATTTGAAGCAACTATAATCAAAACAGGCCTCCAGGAATCACCTTGAGTGTCTCTCCAATGTGAATGGGAAAACAAACAATGCATACCATAGAGTAGTACTGCACTGAGAACAAGCTAAGAAAGTACACCCCAACGCAGCGGCTATGGCGAAAGCATTGCGCTTAGTCCAGAAAGCCAGGGACAAAGGCTTCCCACTGTATCATTTACATGACATGCTGGAAAGGGCCGAACTACAGGGAGAAAAGACAAACCAGAGGGGGTGGGTGGAAGTGGAGGAGTAACTGCAAAGGGTCCTGAGGAAAGCACTATAGAACTTCCTTGCAAGACGTTGAGCTACCTTGCACGACAAGTGAACCACATAATAGAAAGCAGCAGAAGAAACTTCCATTTTATTTGAAAGAGAAGATGAAAAAAGTGACACTTTAACCACTCCAAATCAGCGGGAAGCCAGAGCTAACAGATGGCCAGGAGAGGCAGCCACATTATGTGGGGGAACCCTGATAAGGACTGGCGGGAGGCCGCTGAAGTTCTAATGATGTCAAAGAATCAACCAAATTTATTATCTAGACACAGATTAAAACTGGCCTTTTTAGAGAGCTCGGACGCAGGGGTCATCAACTCCTGCTCTCTCCAAATCTATCCGTGTGAATCCATCCATGAAGGCAAGGCTTATTGGGACCATGACACCTGAATAGCATGTGTGAAGAGCACTGTACTGTTTTTCTGATATCTTGTTCTCATGGTCTGCTATTTAGTTAATGTCAAGAATGTTTTGATTGTTTTGATGTGTGTTTGCAGTGAATAAACTGAGCATTGGAAAATGTGTAAGAACGTTAAGTAATAATTGATTGCGCCACTCGTGACAGGTCCCTGTCACGAATAAAACTAATAGTTGATCTCATCTGAGAAATTCTAGAAAGCAAGGCATGTTCAGAGAGTGGGGAAGGAGTGATGCACGAAAGGAACATTCCCAGTTGTGTGTAGGAACTTAGAAGAGGTCCCTCTCCTTGCTTTATTGTGCCCTTGCTCCTGTCCTTTAAACAAACTATAAACTGCCTTCGAGGACGTAGTGGTCCTGGAGGGTGAGGCAGACCTCACGTGTTTCTGAGACTGTAACTAGTTGGGAAAGTAGATGTCTCAAATTCCTCACAGCTGCTGGGAGTTTTCAACGGCTGATCTTGTAGTTAGCAGCACAACCCATAACCACAACACCCCGATGGCTCCTGACGAACCTGCACATCATTAATCCCGTCTCACCTCCCTCCTCTCTGCCCTTCTGTCCGTCCTTCATTTCTTCACTCCCTCTCTTACTTACTCTTCCTCCTTCCAATGGTTCTCTGGTCTCCATATTCACCCATAGCGCTTTTAGCACAAATTTTCTCTCTGTGCTTTCTCTCCTTTGACTAGCCCTCCATTTTCCAGAAGTCTTAACATTTTTACAGAGTAATCAAGAAATTACATCTTATAAAATGTCCCCTCCCCAGGATACAGGAATTTTTCTGCGTGATGGCAATTTCTAATTTTTGACCTGTTGATATTTATGTTACTGTATCTATCAGTCAAAACTCATCAAACTATCTGCTTATAAAAGGAGTGACTCTTTAAAAGGAGGACATTATTTAGTTTATAAATTATGACTTAATGAAGTTAACCCCTCAGACGAGTAAGTAACTTGTTAAGACCTTCTTTCTCTGGTTTTCCAGGGCTGAGGTGGTGATTTTCTCCCTCCCTTACCCTCATCACCACGTAGTGTTCAGAGTTTCTTCCCCTGGTCTGGAGTTCTCTCTTGTTATGGCCCTTTACTCAATCGGTTACCGAGCTAGATACAGAAGATTTTTAGACAGAGAAGACAAAAAATGTTTTGTTTTTGTGGCATCACTGCCTTGGTGGGAGTAGGAAGCCCAGTCTTGCGCCCAGAGAGCTGCTGCTGGATTCAAACTGCCAATCCTGTGGGCTGCAGTCCCGCACACAACCACTAGGCCACCAGGGCTCAGTCGACAACAAATGCTTAGTATTTTGAAGAGGGTGAGGTTTGTCCTTGTTAATGAGTGCCTCAGTTTGATTGCAGTCTCCTTGCTGTTGACATGCCCTTGAGTCGGTTCTGAAATACAGCACTCTCTCGACAATGGAAACACTGCTAAGTCCTGCACCGTCTTTATAATCGTTGGTATGTTTGAGACAATCTCCCCTGTCCCTCTGCATTACCAAACTTGATGTCTTTTCCCAGGGACTGGTCTCTCCTGATAGCATGATCAAAAGGGTGACATGCGGCTTCACCATGCTTTCTTCTAAAAAGTATTCTGAATATGCTTCTTACCAGACACATGTTTGCTCTTTTGGCAGTTCCTGGCCTTCTTCTAAGTGTTCACTGACACCATACATAGTTTAAATGCATCAGTTCTTCTGCAGTCTTCCTTATTCTTTGTCCAACTTTCACTTACAGACAAGGAAATCTAACAACTACCATGGCATTGGGGATGGGGCAGGGGGGGAAGAGGGAAATGGGGAGCTATAGCATTGATGATTGTATAACACCACTAGATGGGACTGAACAGAATTGTATGTGAATTGATATATTGGATTGTATAAGATATGTCAATAAAATTATTATTTAAAAAAGCAAAATACCAAGACACGGGATTAATTAATTCTCAAATTTACATTTGTGTTTTTAACTCTTTAAAGAGGTCTGTGCAACAGATTTGACCAGTGTAATATGCTGTTTTACTTGTTCTATAAGCACTGATTGTGGATCCAAGCAAAATGAAATCCTTGACAACATCAACCTTTTCTCCATTTATCATGATGTTGTCTATTGGTCTGATTGTGAGTTCTGTTTTCTTTGCATTGCGTCACAATCCATACTGATGCTGCAGTCCTGAGTCTTCACGAGACAGTGGCTTGAGTGAGTCAAGCTTGGTTTCAACAAGCAACATTGTTCCCTCTGCATATTCAAAATTGGAGCCTTCGTCCAATCCTGATGCCACGTTCTTCTTCATAAAGTCCAACTTCTTAGATTGAATAAATCTAGTGAAAGGATGCAAGTCTTATGCACACCTTTCCCCTTGTTTTATTCAAGTGACTGCTGTAGGCCCATGTACAGATTCCACATGAGCACATCAAGTGTTCTGGAATTCCTATTCTTCTCAATGTTACCATTATGGTCTACACAGTATAATGCCTTGGCATAGTCAAAAACCACAAGTAAACTTTGTTCTGGTAGTTTCTACTTTCAGTCAAAATTCATGATATCATGACAGCAATGATATCCCTCTTGCCACTTCCTCTTCTGAACCTATCTTGATTTTCTGTCAATGTACTGCTAAAACTTTTCTTGAATTATGTTCAGTAAAATTGTGCTAGCATATCATATTAATACCCCCACTTTCTGTTGGGTTACCTTTCTTTAGAATGGGTACAGATATGGATTTTTTTTCTAGTCAGTCTGCCAATTAGCTCTCTTCCAAATTTCTTGGCATAAATGGCTGGATGCTTCTGGTGCTTCTGGTTCTCAACCTGCTGAAACATTGTACTTGTGAGTCCATCAATTACTGAAATCTTGTTTTGGACTAATGCTTTCCGACCTGCTTGGACTGCTTTGTTCAGTACCACTGGCTCCTGATCATAGGCTACTTCTTGAAACGGTAAAATGTCACCCATTTTTGAGGGGGCAGGGGAGGACATTTACAATGACTGTGTATTTCTTCCATCTTCTTTTGATGTTTTCTGTATTGTTTAATATTTTGTTTATATAGTTCTTTAATATTTCAAGTCAAGGCTTGAATGTTTTTAGTCAGTTTTACAGCTTGAGATATGCTGAGTTTGTTCTTCCTTGTGGCAGTCATGTGCTTATGTTAATTTCATGATTGAAATGTAGGGGTGGAGTCTAGCCTGTTAATCTGGAGATAGCCATTGAGTAGCCAATGAGGCCTCTGTGTGGGCATGGCTTTCTCCTGAGACTTCTGGGAAATCTTGTGATATTTCCCTCATGAAATGAGAAGCTATCTCCCCAGTTGTTGGGAGTTAGTCTCGGAGATGACAAATTACGGAAAAGACAAGATGGCAGAGTCCAAGGAGCTGGAGAAGCCAGAGAACCCACATGGCCTTGCCCTGATGGAGCTGGACCTCTGAAGTTGGAGAGGCCACCTGGAGACCCCTGCCAGTGCTAAGTTGCTTCTACCACTACTGGATCCTGTTGATGGACCCTGAACCCTGGAAGCAAGAAGCCATGAGGGGACCCCTACCAGCGCCGGGACTCTGCACCCACTGGCCTGTGACTTTATGAGTCGCAGGGAAACATTATAGACTGGTATCATACATATGAGCTAATATCAGACTTATGACTTTGAATTGGACTGGGTTGGGATGTTTTCTTAATGTCACATTTTTCTTGTATATAAACCATACCCTTATATCCATATGTGTTTTTATGGGTTTGTTTCTCTAGTCTACTCAGACTAACACATTCCTTTTTGGTTATCTAATTCCGAATATTTACACATTTCACTGTAATACTTTGCCGTCTCAAGCTACCTTTAAATGTTTCTGTTAGGTTCTTTTGTTTTATCAATTCTTCTACCATCTTAGCTACTCTATATTCAAGAGCAAGCTTCAGAGTCCCTTCTAAATTGTTAAAAATCTTTTCTTTCATATTCTTAATAACTTTTTGCTTTTTTCATGTATAGTATTCTTGGTGCCATCGCACAGCTCATCTTTTTAAAATTAATGTTCAATTCATCTAACTTGCTTTTGAGATATTCTCTGAATTCATGTCAGATACCATCAAGGTTCTACTATGGTCCTCTATCTTTTTCTTAAATCATTTTATCGAAGGCTCTTACAACGCCTATCACAATCCATCCATCCATCCATTGTATCGCGCACACTTGTACATTTGTTACCATCATCATTTTCAATGTATTTTCTTTCTATTTGAGCCCTTGGTATCACCTTCTCATTTCCCCCCTCCGTTCCCCATCCTCCCTCCCTCATAAACGCTTGATAATTTATTTAAAAATTTTTTCATATCTTACAATGACCGATGTCTCCCTTCACCCACTTTTCTGTTGTCCATTTCCTGGAGAGGGGATTATAAATAGATCATTGTGATCAGCTCCGCCTTTCTCCCCACACCTTCTCCTTCCCCTTCTGGTATTGCTACTCTCATTAATGGTTCCGAAACATTTATCTGTCCTGAATTCTCTGTGTTTCTAGATCTTATCTGTACTCATATACATGCTCTGGTCTAGCCAGGTTTGTAAGGTGGAATTGGGGTCATGATGGGGGAGGGCATTAATGAACTAGAGAAAAGTTGTATGTTTCATCAGTGCTACGCTGCACCCTGACTGGCTAGTATACTCCCTGCAACCCTTCTGTAAGGGGATGTCCAGTTGCCTAGAGATGCATTTGGGATCTCCGCTCCCCACACCCCTCATTCACAATGATATAATTTTTTTGTTCTTTGCTATCTGATCCCATTGTGTCACCTCATGATGACACGGGCTTATGTGCTTCTTCCATGTGGATTTTTGTTACTTCCCTGCTGGATCACTGCTTGTTTCACTTCAAGCCTTTAAGGCACCAGGTGTCATATCTTTTAATAGCCAGACACTTTGTTCACCACATTTGCTTATTCACCATTTTTATCTTCAGCTACAGTGTTCAGAAGGTGAGTATCGTGGAGTGCCAGGTTATTAGAACATTGTGTTCTTGTGTTGATGGAAGATTTAAGTAGAGGATGGAAGACAAAATCCACCTGTTACCTTAATAATTTAACATATATATACATAGTCAATATACCTATCCTTATATATTATTATATTTAAATATATGCATGATTATATCTGTCCCTCTATGGATTTTGCCTCCTAGTTCTTTCCTCTGTTTCCTTTCACTTTTCTCCTGTCCCACTTTCATGTTCACCCTTCATTCAGTTCTCAGTAATTCCTCTTGGCTACATTACAATTGAACAAACCCCACCAGGCATTCTATGCTCTTCTCACTGTCGATTTTAGATCCCTTATTTTTCCCTTGTCCCTAAGTTTGTTGGCTCCCTGCTCCCTTTCCCCAGTCTCCTTCTCTCTCATGCATCACCACCACCACCACTCCTGCTCCGGAACCATCAACCCCATGGCTTTCTTCTTGAGATTGTTTATCCTGCCTATCTTATATAGGTAGAAATATAAAAATAAATTCAAGAGAAAAAAGTCTATCAATAATTCCAGGTCTATCTGCTGACTTTTATAAAAGTATTCCAACCAGGTCTGATGAGATGCCCAGTACTACCCCCCCCAGTCAGAAGTCTATTTCACGATTCCTCGGGGGCTTAGTGACTTTGCTACCTTTACTGTAGATTCCTGTGTTTCACTCATATAGTATAGTCACTGTGGATATTGTTTCAGATCAAGTATTTGCAACGAAGAAGTTATTGGTCTTGTCAAATTCTGTCATGTGATCTCTAGCTTGCTATCTACCACCAAGGCCAGATTTTCTGACTGTTGTCCCTTCTTTTTTTCTGACTACTCTCCCATGCTAGTCTGGGTAAACTAGGGAAACAAACCCATGGAAGCTCTATGTGTAAGAGAGAGTTTTATGTAAAAGGTAAGTGTACATTTTAAAAATCCCAATCCAGTGCTGTCTGAGCCCAGAAGTCCAACATTAGCCAACATCAATCTACAAAGTCCTCCTCAATCTCATAAAACATATGCAATGATGCCAACAGCAGGAGGAAAGCCGAATCAGTGTGCATATGAGCATCTCAGCACTGGCAGGGGTCTCCAAGTGGCTGCTCCAGCACCCACGGCTGCATCAGGGTATGTCCATGTGGTTTCTCCTCAGGAATGTCTCACGGGAAGTGCCAGCTGAAGCAGGGAACTGGCTAAGGCAGCTACACCCTGGTCTGACCATCAGAAAGCAAGAGACCTGAGAACTAGAAAGTTGAGGCTCACTAAGCCATTTATCTCTCCACCCTTCAGTTAATCCCACATGTGTGTATCGGCCAGTTTGGCACAATAAACCTTAACTATCTCATGTCCCTTCATTGTTTGTATTCTAATTACCAAAATCATCAATACCTCTTGATTGCATATTTCATCAATTTTAGACAAAAGTGGATAGAATTCTGCAGTCTCTTCATCACTGGCTTTAGTAATTGGTGCATAAATTTTAGGAATACTTGTAACTGGACTTCCTTGTAGGAGCATAGTTATTATCCCATCAGACAGCACTGTACTGCAAAAGCCTTCTTTTTTTTGCGGGGGGGGGGGGCGGCATCACTGCTCTCCAGTGGTGGGAGTAGGAGGTCCAGCCCCACTACTGGAATTGAACCTCCGTCCCAGTGGGCCACAGTCCCGTGCACAACCACTACGCCACCAGGGCTCAGCCCTTGCAAAAGCCTTCTTAAGGTATTCTTATTGATGATAAATTTGATGTCATTCCTCCTGAAATAATCATTCCTGGCAGAATAAGCCATATAATTGCCAGAATCAAAATGGCCAATACTAGTGTATTTCAGCTCACCAATGGCTGGGACATCCATCTTTATGTGTTCCATCTTCTTTTTGGTTATTGCCAATCTTCCTAGACCCATATGTTAGACATTCCATGTTCTGATTATTACTGGATGTCTGCAGCTTTTCTCTCTGAGTTATGTCATATCAGCACATGAAAATCCCCAATGTTTGACTCAGCTCAGCTCTAATTTGAGGAGGCAGTGCTTCCTGACTCATATTTTGAGTGCCTTCCAGCACAGCCTGAGGGACTCATCCTCTGGAACTCTATCTTACCTTGCTCTCTCCCTTAAGTGGCTCAACTCTCAAAAGTGGACACTCTCTTCCTTCTTCCTAGTCTAACTCTGGAAGCCCAGCTGGAATATACCCATCAATGGACGACCCTGCTTATATTTAAAATATCAATGACATAGCTTCTAGCATCACGGCAACACACCATAGTACAACACACACACCACCAGGGGAAAGAGTTCCACAGGTCGACATTTGTTTGTGATTTACCTGTCTTGCAAATTGGAAATGTTTAATGGCTCAATCATGTTTGGTTACCAAGGGGACCACCATCAAACTATCCTTGTTGACAGATTCGTGTGCCTTTTGCTGATGACAGAGCTGACTGGAGAGCAGGAACAGGGATGGAGTGCACATTTCTGGCTGTCCTTCTAATACAGGCTCTGAGATCCTCACAGTCATGTCTAGGCCAGTACTGTTGTTCCCACTTGTTTTTCACATGTGTTACATAAAACCCTGGAAGCCACTCACACTGAAAAGGTGCCATGACAAAAATGACAGGAGAGTTTTCTAAAATTGCCAGGGAACAGGGAAGATGTTTGGCACAGGTTTGACTGTGGGAGTCTTGACTATGGGAAGCCTGGAATGCCAGCTAAAGTCAGTAAGTCTACCTGTGACTCCATTTATTCATTTGTCAAGCGAGGATAATAATGACAGCAGTCCTTTCCTCATGTCGGACGTCATTAACTCCCTGGCCACAGAGGTGGTAGTTCCTTTCCCCCAATAAGATGCCATATACAAACTCTCTCTCTCACACTCACTGTCTCCCTCCCATACTCATTCACTGTCACTCACACACTCTCTTGCTCTTATTTTCTCTGCCTCACTCTAATTCACTCACTCACTCTCTCACTCTGTCCTTCACTCACTCCTTTTCTCTCACCCACTTTCATACGCACTCTCTCGGATGCATTCATATATATATATATGTATATATATATATATACATATGGTAGAAGGCAAGCTCCCCCTATATGGGGCCCTTTTCAATGGCAGCTTCTTGTTCCCCAGGGTTAAGGAAGACTTTGAGGAAGTAAAAGTTGTTTGGAAAAATTGAGATGTAGGCATTCACTCTTAAAAAAAAAAAAAACATTTTATTGGGGGCTCTTTCAGCTCTTATCCTTCCATACAGTGTGTCAAGCATATTTGTACCTATGTTGTCATCATCATTTTCTAAACATGTTTCTTGTACTTGAACCTTTGATATCAGTTCCTCATATCGCTTGATATCCCCCTCTCCCACCTAGTCATTCACTTTCACATTCTCTTCCCATCTCTCTTTGTCACATGAATTCACTCACTCATTCCCACTCACTCTCACTCACACACATTGTGATAGGTAGGTTTGTTATGCCAACATGGCTACAGAAGACTGGTGGGTCTGTTGTGACAGCATGGCCAATGAACACACAGGATGAATTGAAGGGCAGAGATAGGAAGGGCTCGGCGAGTCCCGCCCTCTCTCTTGCTTCCGGATCTTCAGACCAGAGAGCTGCCTTGTTCTTCTGGTGTCTCGACATCCAAGCAACACTACCCGTGGGACACCTAATCATGGACTGTGTTGCTGTGAGTTGAGGATCCTTCAAGCCCTACTTCACCACGCTCCTGGGATATACATCTCTTGAGCTGGGGACTGTTAGACTCTGTCATCTGGCTGACTGTTGGCAACCTGCTCTGCTGTTTGCTGCCTGTGACCAGATAGTTGGATTGCTCTACAGAGGACTACTCAGTGGCCCTAAAGACTTCAAGGACTGCCAGTCTTCTAATTACCTCATGCAAGTGAGTTGCACCGAGCAATCTGTACTGCTTTATAGATAGTTAACTGTTTCTTTTTTATCTTATATACCTTTCTTCCTATATAAATATATAAAAAGAATTACTAGTGTCCTGATTTTTATTTCTGTAAGAGAACCCCGCCTGATACAAGTGGTACCAGGAGTGCTTCTAGAGAAATAAAATCATAAACATGCATCTCTTTGATTGGTTCTCCAATCTGATTAGTCTTAAGAGCACTGGTGATGCTAATTCTACACCTAAAGCCATGGGTAATTTTGCCAATCCTACTAGTCCATGGTGTGAAATAGCAAAGCTAATAACTAAAGTAGGAGCACTGATGGATGGGGTGCTGGTTACAGGAGAGGCTCTGGGAGGACATATGTCTGATATATTCCAGCAGTTTTGTCAAGATGCCCTCCTTACAATGGACTATGTGATTAAGGACAGGGATTGCCTCAGAGCCTCAGAAACCTTAAGTGCTGACTCACGGACTTGAAGGCATCAGCCTGTGCTACAAAGGAAAGCCTTCTTGCCAGTAGTAAAAGAGCTGATATGCTGAGAACCAGGTCAAAAGTCTCATTATGCAAGTGGCTGAATTACAACGTCAGCTGAATGGCAGATGTAGAGCAGTGTCGGAAGCCAAAGGGAGGGCTTTGATAGGAAAAAATTGGGACCCTGAAACGTGTTGGGAATATATGGGCTGATGATCCAGAAGAGGAGAATATTATGCCACCATTAGAAACAAGTGAACCAGCCCAGTCAATAGATCTGCCCCCCCAGCTGAAAATAGTAGTCTATTATCAACAAAACAACCCACAAATGAGCAGATCAACCAACCCACTCAAGGTGAAACACCAGGTGGGGCTGCATCTCTACCATTGCCTGAGGGAGATGACTTACAAGATAGTGCTGAGAACACCCAGGAAACACCCTCACCATTGATAGTTTCTGCTAGACCTATAACTAAAATTAAGGCAAGGAAAGCTCCTAAGGGTGAGGCCGAGGTGATTACTCAGGAGGAAATACGCTATACTCACAGAGAACTGCTTGAGCTTTCAAATATGTACAAGCAGAAACCTGGGGAGTATCCCTGGGAATGGTTACTGAGGGTGTGAGATACTGGTGCAAGAAATGTAATATTAGATCAGTCTAAGTTTCTGGATATGGGACCCCTAAGCACAGACTCTTCTTTCATTTTCTCAGCAAGAGAGGTTAAGAGAGGAACCAACTCCTTATTTGGCTGGTTCACTGAGGCATGGGCTGCCAGATGGCCTAGATTAGACCAACTTGAGGTGCCTGACCTAACTTGGTACACTGTAGAAGAAGGCATCCAAAAGCTAAGGGAAATTGGTATGGTGGAATGGATCTATCAGGATACTCCCATAGACCACAAAAGGGGGTGTCCTGAGGACATATTGTTCACTATGACCATAAGGAATAAGTTTGTGAGGTGGGCCCCAACATCTTTGAAGACTCCTTTAATTGCTTTGTTGTGTGCACCAGGATTAACTGTGGGAACTACTTTAAGTAAACTCCCATATTTGCCCACAATGCGGCTGATTGGACTCCGTGGTAACAAAGGGCAAGTGTCAGCAGTGAATCAACAGACAGGGTGGAAGTGGTTATAATAGACAACAAGGCTTTTGTGGTAATCAAAGCAGCCTGTCTCGTGTGGAATTATGGCATTAGCTACTTAGTCATGGTGTCCCTAGGAGTGAAATAGATGGGAAACCTACTAAATATTTACGTGACCTATACAGGCAGAAGAATGCTGGATCAGGTGAAAAGAGGCATAGGCAGTCATGATCACTCAACCAATTCCCAGACCTGAGCCAGTTTACAGACCCACAATCACTTGGATGAGGGGAAGGCCGGGTCCCTTGGAAGAAGGACCCTGCCATATCACCCAAGGTTTATGCTATTAGTCTTTCTTCTAGTTTTCCCCAAAGGGACCTGCAGCCTTTCACAAGAGTGACTGTTCATTGGGGAAAAGGAAATAATCAAACTTTTCGGAGATTACTGGACACTGGCTCTAAACTGACACTAATTCCAGGGGACCCAAAGTGTTTCAAAGGCCCGCCAGTCAGAGTGGGGGCTTATGGAGGCCAAGTTATTAATGGAGTTTTAGCTCAGGTACGCCTCACTGTGGGTCCGGTAGGTCCCCGAACCCATCCTGTGGTTATTTCCCCAGTTCCAGAATGAATCATTGGAATAGACATACTTAGTAACTGGCAGAACCCCCACATTGGATCCCTGAAATGTGGAATAAGGGCTATCATAGTGGGAAAGGCCAAATGGAAACCATTGCCTAGGAAAATAGTAAACCAAAAGCAATACCGCATTCCTGGAGGAATTGCAGAGATCAGTGCCACCATCAAAGACTTGAAAGATGCAGGGGTGGTGGTTCCTACCACATCTCCATTTAACTCACCCATTTGGCCTGTAAAGAAGACAGCTGGATCCTGGAGAATGACAGTGGATTATTGTAAGCTTAACCAGGTGGTGACTCCAATTGCAGCTGCAATTCCAGATATGGTCTCATTGCTTGAGCAAATTAATACTTCTCCTGGTACTTGGTATGAGCTATTGATCTGGCCAATGCCTTCTTCTTGATACCAATTTCAAAGGATCACCAAAAGCAGTTTGCCTTCAGCTGGCAGGGGCAACAGTACACTTTCACAACTCTTCCCCAGAGGTACATCAACTCTTCTGCCCTGTGCCATAATTTAGTCTGAAGGCACCTCGATCGCCTGTCTATTCCACAAAATGTCACACTAGTCCATTATATTGATGACATGCTGATTGGATCCACTAAGGAAGATGTAGCAAAGACTTTAGATTCATTAGTACAGCATCTGCGTACAAGAGGTTGGGAAATTAACCCAACAAAGATTCAAGCACCCTCCACCTCGGTAAAATTTCTAGGGGTCCAGTGGTGTGGAGCATGTCAAGACATTCCCACTAAAGTGAAGAACAAGCTATTGCATCTGGCTCCCCCAACAACGAAACAGGAGGCACAATGCCTAGTGGACATTTTCGGATTTTGGAGGTAACATATCCCTCACTTAGGTGTTCTACTTTGACCTATTTATCAGGTGACACAAAAGGCCCCAATTTTGAGTGGGGCCTGGAACAAGAAAAGGCTCTGCAACAGGTTCAGGCTGCCATACAAGCAGCTTTGCCACTGGGACCATATGATCCAGCTGACCCAATGGTGCTAGAAATGTCAGTTGTTGATAAAGATGCAGTGTGGAGTCTTTGGCATGCCCCTATTGGTGAATCACAGCGTAGACCACTGGGATTTTGGAGTAAAGTCCTGCCATCTTCTACAGACAACCACTCTGTAAAAACAGCTGTTGGCCTGTTATTGGGCTTTGGTGGAGACTGAACGCCTCACCTTGGGCCACCAAGTCACCATGAGGCCTGAACTACCCATCATGAACTGGGTATTGTCTGACCCACAGAGTCATAAAGTTGGACGTGTGCAACAACACTCCATTGTTAAATGGAAGTGTTACATACAAGATCGGGCCAGAGCAGGACCTGAAGGTACAAGTAAGGTGCATGAAGAAGTGGCCCAAATGCCCACAGTCCCCACTCCAGTCACATTACCTTCTCTTTCCAAATCTGCACCTATGGCCTCCTGGGGAGTTCCTTATAAAAATTTGACTAAAGAACAGAAAAACCATGGTTGGTTCACGGATGGTTCTGCACGATATGCAGGTGCCACTCGTAAGTGGACAGCAGCAGCACTACAGCCCATTTCTGGGATCTCCCTGAAAGATAGTGGTGAAGGAAAATCCTCCCAATGGGCAGAACTTCGAGCAGTGCACCTGGTTGTTCAGTTCGCCTGCAAGGAAAAGTGGCCAGATGTGAGACTGTATACTGATTCATGGGCTGTGGCTAATGGCTTGGCTGGATGGTCAGGGACTTGGAAGGAACATGATTGGAAGATTGGTGACGAGGTGGTGTGGGGAAGAGGTATGTGGATGGATCTCTCTGAATGGGCCAAAAAAGTAAATGTATTTGTGTCTCATGTGACTGCTCATCAAAAGATTAACTCTGAAGAGGAGGGCTTTAACAATCAAGTAGATAAGATGATACGTACTGTGGACACTGGCCCTCCTCTTTCCTCTGCCACTCCGGTTATTGCCCAATGGGCACATGACAAAGTGGACATGGTGGCAGGGATGGAGGCTATGCATGGGCACAGCAACATGGACTTCCACTCACCAAGGCTGACTTGGCCACAGCCACTGCTGAGTGCCCTATTTGCCAGCAGCAAAAACCGATGTTAAGTCCAAGGTACGAACCATTCCTTGGGGAGATCAACCGGCAACTCAGTGGCAGGTTGATTATATAGGACCACTTCCATCCTGGAGGGGGCAGCGCTTTGTTCTGACTGGAATAGACACATAATGTGGATATGGATTTGCCTACCCTGCATGCAATACTTCTGGCCAAACCACCATTCGTGGACTTACGGAATGCCTCCTCAACCGGCATTGCTTCAGATCAAGGAACTCACTTTATAGCAAATTCAGTGTGGCAATGGGCTCATGCCCATGGAATCCACTGGTCATATCATGCTCCGCATCATCCTGAAGCAGCTGGCTTGATAGAACGATGGAATGGGCCCCTGAAGACACAACTGTGACGCAAACTATGTGGCAACAACTTGCAAGTCTGGGGCAGTGTTCTCCAGGAAGCTGTATATGTTTTAAACCAGTGGCCAATATATGGTGCTGTGTCTCCAATAGCCAGGATTCATGGGTCCAGGAACCAAGGAGTGGAAACTGGAGTGGCACCGCTCACTATTACTCCTATTGACCCACTTGCAGCATTTTTGCTTCCTGTCCCAGCAACCCTATGTTCTTTGGGACTGGAGGTCCTGGTCCCGAAAGAAGGAACTCTCTCACCTGGAAACACAGCATGGATTCCACTGAACTGGCAGCTGAGAAAGCCCCCTGGCCACTTTGGGCCTCTCATGCCTTTGGATCAACAGATCAGGAAGGGTGTCACTGTACTGAGTGGTGTGATTGATCCAGATTATCAAGAAGAAATTGGACTGGTGTTACATAATGGGGGTAAAGAGGAATATATCTGGAATCCAAGAGATTCCACAGGCCGACTCTTAGTGCTACCATGCCCTGTGATAAAAGTTAATGGTAAATTACAGCAACCCCATCATGACAGGACATCTAATGACCTAGAATTCTCAGGAATGAAGGTCTGGGTCACCCCACCAGGCAAAAAACCACAACCAGCTGAAGTGATTGCTGAGGGCAAAGGTAATACAGAATGGATAGTAGAAGAAGGTAGTTCTACCAATTATGACCACGTGATCAATTGCCAAAGTGAGGTTTGTGATTGTTCATGTATTTTCTGTTTTTGAGCTTATTGAATCTTTTCTTTGCTCATGTATGATATATCAGCTACAATTGGACTCGGTGTGTTCTCCTTTACATGTATGACGGATGTTTGATGTTAAGTATAAGTTTGATTTCATTGATGTCTAGAAATTCTATATGGGTAAAAAATTGTGTATAGGTACCATGTTGGTAAGGGGTGGATTGTGATGGGTAGGTTTGTTATGCCAACATGGCTACAGAAGATTGGTGGGTCTGTTGTGACGGCACAGCCAATGAACACATGGGATGAATTGAAGGGCAGAGATAGGAAGGGCTCGGCGAGTCCCGCCCTCTTTCTTGCTTCCGGATCTTCGGACCAGAGAGCTGCCTTGTTCTTCTGGTGTCTCGACATCCAAGCAACACTACCCATGGGACACCTAATCGTGGACTGTGTTACTGTGAGTTGAGGATCCTTCAAGCCCTACTTCACCACACTCCTGGGATATACATCTCTTGAGCTGAGGACTGTTAGACTCTGTCATCTGGCTGACTGTTGGAGACCTGCTCTGCTGTTTGCTGCCTGTGACCAGATAGCCTGAATTGTTCTACAGAGGACTACTCAGCGGCCCTCAAGACTTGAAGGACTGCCAGTCTTCTAGCTGTCTCATGCAAGTGAGCTGCACCAAGCAATCTGTACTGCTTTATAGATAGTTTCTTTCTTATCTTATATACCTTTCTCTATATATAAATATATAGAATTACTAGTGTCCTGATTTTTGTTTCTGTAACAGAACCCTGCCTGACACACACATCCACTCAAATTTTTTTTATAAAAGAAAAGGCTTTCCAATATGAAAGAGCTTTATAAACCTGGAGGGCGTATGTGAGAACCCAAGTATACTGAGGGGTAAACAGTCACTGCACGTGACCCCACATGCTTGGCTGCCCCCTGCAGCTGCCCAGGAAGAGAGTCGTGGTAATCTACTTCGTAAAAATTGGTCATTGAAAGCCCTGTGGGGTGCACATGGGATTACCACGAGTTGGAATCAATTCCACGGCAATCTGAGTGTGCTTTTGACCTGGTTACAACTGCTTGTTATGGTGGGTCCTGCTTTCTTAAGCTGGTTGCAATTACAGGAGTCCTGGTCTTTACAGATGCCTCAAACGGCTTGTCAGTAGATGGAAAACTTTTTCTTTCACATCTACAATGAACCTGCCCACAGTCTGCTTTCCTCCTCTTCTCCTATCTCACCTCCTGTTCATGGGAACGTAACCCAGAGACTTCTCTCTGCTGAGTTCTGGATGCCAGCCTCCTGGCTCCCACAGGGGGAGCTCTTGCAGAACCATCTGAGTGTGTGCCCAGGCTGAGGAGGTCAGTGGCACAGGCCGCCCAGCCATGATGCTGGCCCCACGCCTCAGCAGACAAGCTCATGGCCTGTGCGGGAGTCCAGCCAGCTGTGCTCCAGGTGGCAAAGTGCTGGCAATGATTCCCCTGAGAATGATTCCCCATAAGCACCCAGTCAGGCTCTGAGCTCCTGTGGTATGGGACTCACAAAGGGGCATGTATGCTGGGGGGTGGTAGGGGTGAGGGGGGATGGTGATGGAGGAGATGGTGGAGATGGTGGTGGTGGTGGTGGTGGTGGTGGCGGTGGTAGTGGTAGTAGGGGGGTTGTGGAGGTGGGAGTGGTGGCAATGATGGTGGTAGTGTGTATAATCGAAAGGAGAGGAAACGAGCTCAGTTAGTTGAGATAAGAGGCGGCCAAGGAAGCATCTCTCTCAAGACCTGGCCCTGCCCTAGTGGCCCTTAATTCCCCATACTGTGCAGGCGGTGGGGTTGGGGGGGGGGGGGCTACTTTCTTCCACAGTACAGGGCCTCAGGCTTCCTGTAAGCCCTGTCATGTCCCAATTCCCCAGCTGAGACCCCAGCCACCTGCTCCTAATGGGAGGGTTTCAAAACCACCCACAGAGACCCAAGGCATCCATTCAAATGAAAGTTGAGGGAGCCTGGCCAGGCCACCAGGCCATGGCCGCCAACTTTCCTACTACTGGAGACTCCTCCCACGCCTCTGCCCTCAGGGAACCCACATTTTGGGAGATCTTTGAATAGCAAGCTCCTGGTCATTCATTGGATGAGGAATTTTTCCCCCTATTAGTTTATCTGATGCCAACCATACCTTGGGGAAGGATCTATAAATATCTCTATCTCTGCTTTACCTATGAAAAAGCAAAGCCTCAAAGCTGCCTCACAGCTCACCTCTAGAAATTCAGAGAGCCCAAACGGAATGTTGCTTGCTGTGGCTTCAAGTCCCCTATGTTGTCAGCATTTAAGAATAGCTCACACGCCCAGCAATCCCACTTCTAGGCATATATCCAGAGAAATAGAAATATACACCCCCACAAAAAGTGGTACACAGATGCTTCTAACAGCATTATCCCAAACAGCTGAAAGATGGACAGAATCTAAATGCCTGTCAACTGCAGAAGCTGTAAACTGCTATATAAAGCAAAATGTTATCAAGCCACGAAGTGGGATGAAGATACAGGTTGCAATGTGGACGGGCCTTGACAAAGGTATGCTTAGCTGAAGAAGTCAGTTGCAGAAGACCGCAGGTTGGCTGATTCCGTTTCTAAGAAATGCCCAGAACAGACCTATAGACTGAGTGCATTGGTTGGTAGTTTCAAACTGGAGGGAGGGAAGAATAAAGATGGTTATAACCATCTTATAAAGGAACTAAGTTTCTTTTTAAGGGGCTAGGAATGTTCTAAAATGGACTGTAGTGATGGTTACACAGCTATGTGTAAATACACTAAAAAGTCTATGCTTCTAGTGGGTGGGTTGTACTAAAACTGTTTTAATGAAAAAGAAATAGCTGATGTTCTGAGAAGGTAGCATGGTTCACTCTCTCAAAGGCTGGGAAAGAGAAGTCACATGAGTCGGGGGTGGGGAGAACCCAGGCTTTAGCATCATCCCCAGGAATAATTCGCTCTGTGACCTTGGACAAGCTGTTTCACCTTTCTCTGCCCTGGTTCCACAGCTGCAAATGGGTTAATAAGCCCTACCTCATCGAGGGTTTAAGAGAAAGTTTCCAGCAGCTCCAGTTCTGAAATTCTCGGATTTGAAATTTGGAGACTTGAATAACGAGGTAGAGGGGCACCAACACTGAGTACGAGAAGCAATGTTCTAAAATGGAGTGTGGTGATGTTTTCACCATTCTTCTTAATAGAACCGAACAATTAAATTGTGTGACACATGAAGTATAATGGCAATAAAGCTATTTAAAAACCCAGAGGAACAGGTGAGTGCTAGGACAGGGAGACCCTGCCCTCCTGTGTTTCCAGAGATTAACCCTGAAGTCAGGCAGTAACCTTTGCAGTTTGCTGCCTTTTCTTTGCTAGGAAGGCTTCCCTGGGTGGTGTGAATGACTGCACATGGTCAGCTCTTGGGGGAGATTGATGTACACCCCGGGGTGCCCCAGAAGAAAGATCTGCTGACTCACTCAAAAACCTGCTACTGAAGCATGAACATATGTAAATATATTTTTATTAAACAATAGGGAAATAGATCTATGTGCATATATTTATATGTTAAGTATCAAATAGCAGATGGACATTGGACCTTTACTCAAGCACTCTCTCAATGCAAGAACACTTTGTTTTAATAGCCTGGCCTTCCCAATAGGATTGCTGAAGACAAAATGGGTGCATAAGCAAATGTGAAGAAAGTTGATGGTGCCCGGCTATCAAAACATATAGTGTCTGGGGTCTTAAGGACTTGAAAACAAACAAGCTTCCATCTAACTGAGAAGCAACAAAGTCCACATGGAAGAAGTGCACCATCCTGTGTGATCATGAGGTGTCCATGGAATCAAGTATAAGGTATCGAAGAGCCAGAACAAAAAATCATAACAATGTCAATGAGGGTGAGGGCAGAGTGGAGACCCAAAGTCCATCTGTAGACAATTGAACATCCCCTCACAAGAGGGGTAACAAGGAAGAGAGGAGCCATTCAGGGAGCAGTGTAGCAATGATGAAACATACAACTCTCCTTTAGTTCTTTATTGTCTCTTTCTCCCCCCACTATCATGATCCCAATTCTACCTTACAAATCCGGTTAGACCAGAGCATGTGCACGGGGACAGATAAGAGCTGGAATCCAGGACAGATAACCCCCTCAGGACCAACAATGAGGGTAAAGGAAAGGTGGGGGGAGAAAGGAGAAAACGCCAAAAACACACAACCAAACCACTGACACCCCTATGATAACTTGATACCAAGTTGGTATGGTAATAGAGATACTTTGCGAGGTTAACATAACCTTGCCCCTTCTTCCCCTCCCCCCCAAATTAGGCGAGGTCAATTCCATTTCAACTCACAGCAATCCCTTGTACAAAAGAACAAAGCTCTGTCCAGTGCGGCGGTGTCATCACAATTAGTGTGATTGAACTTTCTGTCACTGTCGAACTCTTTTTCACCAGCCCTTGACTTTTCCGTGTCTTTCTCCAGGGAGTGACCTGGCACCAGCATGCGAACCAACTTGGTAAAACACTGTGCACTTTTCATACCTTATCTCATTTAGATGCTCCCCAGAGGGCAAGGGGACATGGTAATCCTGAAACTAGAATTTTGGTTCCTAAGAAATGGGATCCAAGTCTTCATTTAGGCTGATGGGAGGGCTGGAGGATTGCCAAGTCTGGTTGAGACTTGCTCCCTCGTATCTACAGAGAGAAGGATCTCTGAGCCACAGTGGGTTAAGTGGTGGGCTGCTCTCTGCATGGACGACATCCAAACCTGCCTTCTCTCTCCTAGAGAAAAAGATTTTCTCTAAGAAACCCTCAGGATTAGCTCTTCGATCCCCTAGGATAGCTGCGAATCAGAATCCATTCAATGGCAGTGGGTAGGGCTTTGTGATTATCAGTCTGAGACAAGCGGGTCAAAGAACTGACTATAACCCTCCAGCTGTAGTCTATGCTGATGAGACTAGAGGAAAGGGGAGGGGGGCAACTAATGTGGAGTCCCCACAGAGGAGAAGATCAGTGTGGGAAAGAGTCCAGGTGCCAACTGCATCTAGAGAGAAACCAGAGGAAAAACAGGAGGTGTTAAGCCTAGAAATGAGAACATGGGAGCAAACTGGAGCAATAGCTAGTACCGCTGGTTGAATGTTAAGGGGGCAGATGTTGACTCACTGCAAGGACCCACTTGAACCCATGGCAAAAGATTGGAGATGCACTGTCCATAGGCCAAATTCATCGGGGGACATGACTCAGCTTGGGGTGTTATTTTCGTCCATTGTACTTGAATATCCTTCTGAGTCACCTGCACTCCCCTTAGGCTTCACCTCACACACCACCACCCTCTGTTTTTATACCCCCACCCAGTGCCATCTTTAACTTGCCTTGCTCTGAAGCAGCGTTGAGTTTAGCTAAGAAAACTATAGGACATGCAGTTAAATTTTGATTGGTATATCTAAGGGATATCTGTATACTACTTGGGATATACAAACGGGGTATGTATTTACTCTGGCAACCCTGCTCTGAAGGTATTACAGCAGGAACCCTTGGTTATACATTGTGAAGAGCTGGACTCACATCTGGGCGCATCTCAGCAGAACCTGATCTCACAGGAGCACATGGGTGGAAGCTGGGCTGTGATGCTGGGCTTGTTTTCTCTGGGCTGCCACTGCAGAAGGGCACTTGGTAGAGGGAGAGAGCGAAACTCCAGGTGCTGGTGCAGGTGTGGGGCACAAGCAAGGCACCTGCTTCTTGCCCTAACATTCCAGTAGAAAGTTCTACTGGCAGAGCTAGGACTGACTGGTAAATGAGGATATACAAATGTTCTCAATGCTTAATTTCCATTGCTACTAAAATTCCTGTAAGGTGTGGCTGTCGTGACTGGGGAGAATAGTGGTAACCTCTTTTTGTCTCAGAACATGTACCAAGAAGGACAGGATACACACACACACACACACACACACACACACACACACCAATGGTAGTCCTTCCATCAGAAGCATCTCTGTCATTGGGATGAGTCCTGAGTTGTTTGTCCTGCTGCAGACTACTGCTCTGGTCGCTCTGAGCATGGTGAGCGTGGGACCGACTCACCAGCGAGGAGACATAACATGGCAGCAGGTGATGTGTGAGAAGAGGGGGTCCGACACCCTCTGCTACCTCAGCCCTGTGGAAAGGGAGTCACAGTCTTTGGGGTGGCTTTCAAAAACTGTGCCTCAGAAAGTTAAGTGTTTATATACGGTCTCTGGTTATCAGGTAGTCTTACAGCATCTTCCTTCTGACCCCCAGAGGATCAGAATGCAATGGACAGCCCTGAGGTACCATTCGTTCTGGAGATACAGAGCATTGGCCTCACAGTAGGGTGACAAGGACCAGGGCCGAGACTGAGCGCCTCAACCTTTCTTCCTTCTCCTCCTTCCTCGGTGTCTCCCTCCCCAACCTCACATAGTATCCCAGAGCCCTGCACTCAGACGATACCCCCACAGGCAGGGGAAGACAAGAAAATGAAGGAAAACACAGTGCGGAAGTACCCTCTGAGGCAGTCTTTCTCTTGTCTAAGGGATTTGCTAACTAATTTGTGAAATTTGAGAACTTGCACTGAGGCCCTGGGCTTTGCTATCACTTTTAAAGAATGGGGCATGTGGGGCAACCCAGCTTACTGGGGTGCTGGACACACAGTCCCGGTGACACTGTGTGTCTTGTGTGTCTCTTCCTCATGGAGAAGGGCCAGACCCACAAGAGGTACTCAGACGTGGTCAAAGCTCATTGTGATTCTCGTGAAGCGGGGGCAACCTGTTCAGGGTGTTCTTGTGATTCTCGTGAAGCGGGGGCAACCTGTTCGGGGTGTTCTTGTGATTCTCGTGAAGCGGGGGCAACCTGTTCGGGGTGTTCTTGCCTTTCACAGAGAATCTGGAGGTTGAGAATGGATGACACAATCGCAGGTGTGTTGTCCACCAAGGCCTTTAGGTGTCCGGTAGCACCACCTTTTCCAGCGAGAGCTGTTGGCACTGAGAGGCTCTCACGGATGGGTGGTCAGCTTGTGCCCTCCTCCTGTACACTTCCCCCTCAGCCAGCAGGTGCTGCATGAGCGAGTTAACACACCAAGCCAAACCCACAGCTATCCAGTCAATGCTGACTGATGCCGCCCTGTGAGGCAGGGAAGAGCTGCCCTTGTGAGGTCTGGAGACACCTTCTTTATGCCAGTATAAAGCCTCTCCTTTCTCTGGTGAGGAGACTGGTGGTTTCACACTGTTGAACTTGGGGTTAGCAGCTGGCACGAAGCCACTACAACACTACCCACTCCCCCGAGTTAGAAGGAGAGAAAAAGGGACAAGAGTCTTCGTGGCAGAAATAGTCTGGAATAAACTCAGGCCCCTCCAACCCTCAGCTGGTGAATTTGGGTAAAATTTAAATGCAAGCTCATTTCCTCACTTGCTAATGGTAGGCCAACCACCTCCCTTACGGGGTTGCTGTGAATAGAAACTGGGATGATGGAGGCCCGCGAACAACGGCGGCTGGCACTGGCTGGCCTTGAATCGATGCCGCACACACGGAAAAAAAGCAGACCCAGGACATGACGATGTTCCCAACGTTTTAATGCAGCCCCCTGGTTCGGCACAGAGCTCTAGACGGGTGATCTGCAGGATGCCCAGTGGGGAGCCGGGGCATTCCCGGCCTCTAGAAGCACTTAAGGGATGGCAGTGGGAGGCAAAAGCCCTTTGTTGCACTTATGACGCCTGTTTGGACCACGGGGCCAGCCCGCACTTGGCCCCACATGCATCTTTACTCCACGATGCGGCGGAAAGACTGAGCCGCGGGGGACGCCGCGCCCCAGTCAAGGGGCTTCCGGTACTCCTTCTTGTCCAGGAGGTACTGCCGGCCACGGTAATTGGGCAGGTCGTAGAGGACCCACGCTCCCCCCAGCACCTTACAGGAGTGGATCTCCCGCATGTGGAACTGCTCCGTGATGGAGGGGCAATCTTGAGTGGTTTCATACATCTGACCATTGAAGTTCCCTTTCTCAAAGACTTGAAGTTTAGCCTGGGCGCCGCCAGACTGAAGAAAGAAAGGAAGAAATGGAGTGCAAAGCGTTGGTATGGCATCCACTGGGAATGGGCCACAACCTACAAACTGAGGCGATGTGACTCCCCGCTCCCCTGTGCACGAAGTTAGCTGGCGTTCCCACTGAGAAATGGTTCCACTTCAGAGGTAGAGAAAATACTATGGAAATAATTAGCACTTTTACTTTAGTGGTGAGCTGCCCCAAGATTTCCTTCCCCACTCAGCCACCCAAAGAAAGGTACCCATTACTAAAAATCCCACCAATCCACGGGATTCCAACACAGAGCAGCCCCCTCAGGCAGGCAGAAGAGAACTGCCCCATGAGGCTCCCAAAGTGGACATCTTTTCAGAAGCAGATGGCCACATCTCTGTCCCCTGGAGCTGTAGGTGGGTCAGAAGTGCTCACCTTTGGGCTCGTAGCTGAGTGCTTTAAACTGTGCCATCAGGACTCCATAGGCACACATGAAGGCTTGGGAAAACCTTAAGAAAACTCTTTTATGGAAAAGCAAGAGAAGAGAGAAGGGAAAACGAAGAGAGGGGGATTTGGAGGGAGACCACCATCCTGACTCACCAGGTGAACGGCCCTGCAGGAGCTGAGGCGGTCATTGGTACCCATCCAGTGCTGGTATTCTGGGTACTCGCCTGGAGGTAGGACATACATGTGCCCAGCAAAGTTGGGTCTTTCGTACACCACCCAGGTGCCGCCTTGCACTCTAATGGAGTGGCAGTGGTTCAGGTAGGGGTGGAAATCCGCACAGTCGCAGTCGCAGTCATAGTGACGGCCTTGGAAGTTTTTCTCTTCATAGAAAGTGACCTGAAAAAAGGGCAGGTGAAGAGCTGAGTGCGTGGGAGGCTTCCGTCAATGCACAATGAAAACCAATGGTATAGACTTTCCTTTAGAAATTGCTTTCTTTTCTAGAAAAGCAGCAGCCACCATTATACCTCACGGAGCCTTGGTTCTGAGTCTGGCTGCTCACCCAGAAGGCCAGCAGTTTGAAACCGCCAGCCACCCCAAGGGATAGGCTTTCTACTCCTGCAAAGAGTTTGTCTTGGGAACTCACAGGGGCAGTTCTAGTGAGTCTGTCGCTGTGAGTCTGAATCAACTTAAGCATGGCAACGTGTTTGTTTATAACCTCATCCCAGAACATTACTTCTTTTCTCAAAGACAACGTCAGTTCTCAATATGTCTAAATACTTTCTGAGGGCTCAAACAACTAAAATTTGTATCATTATAAAAGAGAGGGAGTACTGAGTGGGGACCCAAGGCCCATCAATAGGTGAAGTGACACCCCCTCACAGAGGGGTTGCAGGGAGGAGAGGGGCCAGCCAGGGTACAGTGTGGCAACAATGAGGTATGCAATTTTCCTCTAGTTCCCAAATGCTTCCTCCCATCCACTATCATGATCCCAGTTCTACCTCGCAAACCTGGCTAGACCAGGGGATGTACACTGGAGTCAGAAACATGGAGAATTCAGGATAGGCGATCCCTTTGGGACCAGAGGTGAGTGTGGTGGTACCGGGAGGGTGGAGGGAGGATGGAGTGGAAGGCGGTAACCAATTGCAGGGATCTACATATGATCCCTCTGGGGTACGGACAGTGGGAAAGTGGGTGAAGGGACTCAGTGGGCTGAGTATGATATGAAAAATAACAATGTGTAAATTATTAAGGGTTCATGGGGCTAGGGGGAGAAAGAGGAAATATGGGGAGCTGGTACTGGGGGCCTAAGTGGAAGGAGGATGTTTCGGGGGTGGTGATGCCAACAGGTGTGCAAAAAGGCATACAGCTGATGTATGTGGTGATCGTGATGGGAGTTGTATGAGTCCCCAAAAAATGATTTTAAAAAAATAAAGCCAAAGAGAAGAGTGTGAAAATATAAGCCAGCAACTGTCTACTCAGGTACTTTGCCTCCTATTTCCACAGCACTCTATACTTAACAGACTATCTTACAAACTCTTCATCTAAGCTGTCGCTTCCCCAAGCTTTCTTCTAAAGGTAAGGACTGAGCCTTCATCAGTGACGGATCCCCTGCAAGAGTGCTCAACCAGCCCATAAGTCCTTGATGAAGGTGAATGTGTTCTAGATGTACAAATTCATGCAAGGTGTGATGGGAGATAGAGAGGAATAAAACATAGACCTTAGCTTTACAAGGCTTATTGTGTCTGAATATCGAGCACACACATGTGAGAATATATTATGTTCTATATTATAAATGTATTGCCAGCCAGAGTCATTGCAAACAAATCAAAAGGACAAGAGCACGGCATTCTTTGCTTCAAACTTATTACTCTTTCTCAGATTCCTATCACAATCCCTTTGAGGCCAGTGAAGGTGGCAAAAAAGTGAGAGGTGCTCCTCCATTGCCCTCCTCCCTCAGTCAAGCTGCCTTCCAGGTGTCGGCAGCCTATTTGCAAAATGAAAGGGCGAAATGAGGTTAGAAGTCAAGCCTTGCTGTAAATGGAATAAAGCCCAGAGTGTTTCTGGTGGAGACAGGAGACGAGTTCCCAGGATCACCTAGGGCTTTATGGAGCAATTTCTGAAAAGAGCTAGATCAAAGGGCTCTGGAGTCTGTCCCTCCACGCTCTGCAGTGCCACGATCCATGTTAGGTGGTCATGTAAGCTGAAACCACGGAAAAGTGGTCAGGACACATGTGGCCAGTTTCCTGGCATTATGCTGCCCCCTTCTGGCTAGTTTGTTTTATTAACATTAAAGGTGAAAACAAGAGTCTTTTTTTAAAACTATTTTTTAAAAAAATTATATGAGGATGGGAAGAACTAATGTCAAGGAGTTGAAAAAGAAAAAGAATGTTTTGATTGTGGTCGTCATTGTACCATATTGCTTGGTGTGATTGAATTAAAGAATGATATCATAAATGTACCAACACCCAATAAAAGTATTGAAAAAAAAAAAAGAAAATAGAAATCAAATAATATGAGATTGGACAAATCTACTCCAAAAGCTTTCTTGAAAGTGTTAGAGAGGCTGAGCCCCGGTGGCGTAGTGGTTGTGCGCGGGACTGCGGCCCACTGGGATGGAGGTTCAATTCCAGCTCCACAGGGGCAAAGGCTGGGCCTCCTACTCCCACCACGCGGGCAGTGAGGCCCTAAAAAAAAAAAAAAAGAAAGTGTTAGAGGACAAAGACGTCTTTTGACGACTACAGTGTGCCTGTTCCAAGCCACATTCTCAATTGCCATACAAGCACGTGAAAACTCGACAGTGAGGCAAGCATACCAAAGATTTAATTTTTAAAAATAGATGCAAGCATATCCAAACCCCAAACCAACCCCTGCCATCATGTTGTGTTGGTTCCAACTAATGCTGAGTCATTTCTGAGCAGAGGAAGAAGTCTCTGAGCTGAGAATTGTGGAATATGGAGGGGCCCAGTGGACAAGTGCTGGGCTGCTACCCCAGAGACAGGGTGTGAGCCCACCAGCCACCTTGCGGGCGACAGCTGTGGCAGTCTGCTTCTACACACAGTCCAAACCCTGGAGACGCCATGAGGTACCTCTAGCCGATCGTAGAGGGTTGCTGGAATTGACCTGATGACAATGAGTTCTTTGGGTTGAAGGATTTTAAAAGAGAAAGGGCAAGCTTGATCAAAAGAAGAAAGGAATGAAAGGACATGGCCCAGCAGAGGCGATAAAGAGTTTGTGAAATTCATTAAGACCCGTGCTTTGGCAGCCTGTGGTAACACGTAGGGGACAGAAAAGTGACACAGGAGCCACGCTGACTTCTTTCAGTGATTACGTGGGCCTGTTGACATGGGGGGCAGTGGTCCAGGCGAGGGCTGTTGTGGTCCATTGGATCGGCAAGGGCAAAGGGCATCGCCTTGGCAATGAAATTGAGGCTTTGATGATGAATCGCATGTAGAAAATGAGAGCCAAGAAAGCCCACAAACGGGCCTGAGTCTCATTCCCCTCTACCCATACTGATTCATTCCAAGTAGTAATAAAGTAATAATTACTTCCTTCCCCTTGACTGTTGCTCTTTACTCGGTACCCTTCCCCATTTCTCTTAAGCCTCCTACTTCCGATTCTCTCAAAGCTTCCTTTTCCTTTCCCATCTTAATATCAACATACGTTAGTTCCTTGTACACACACACACACACACACACACACTCTCCCTCCCTCCCTATTTCTCTACCTTTTCCAGCTTCTTAGACGTCCCCTTGTCCCTGCTATTGGGTCAATTCCAGCCCAGAGCGACCCTATAGGAAAACTCAGATTTATCTGCGCCAGAGGGCATGTCCAGGCTGTCACTCTTTCTAGAAACTGACTGCCCTACTGTTTCCCTGCAAGCGGATTTAAGCTACAGACCTGTTGGTTAGTCATGGAGCGCTTCATCATGGCACCAGGGCTTCTTATCTTAATGTGAGGCATTTTTAGATACACAGTACCCCTTTTGGGGAGGGAAAAGGAATTGTTTGAATGAAGGGGATAGGGAGAATTTAATTCACCTCTCAGGTTCACCCATCTTGGTCTTCCAGAACATAAGTAGGGGAGGCTTAACTTCACAAAACCTTTTAAAATGAACAACAAAGTGCTCAAGTCCACCCAATCTGCTTATCAATATGTCCTATTCCTGTAAAGCAAGGGTGTCAAATTGGTGGCCTATGGGCCACATGTGGGCCCTGAGGCAATTTTTTGTGGCCCACAATGCTGTGAAATAAAATGAAAATAGAAACAACTGAGGAAAGCTTCATAACAATTTTTTTTTCTATTTTCATTTTATTTCAGAGCATCATGAGCTACAAAAAATTACCTCAGAGGCCACATGACGCTCACGGGCCACCGGTTTGACTCCCCTGCTATAGAGAAACAAAGAGTTTCTACCATTGAAAGGGCAAACATTTACACCATGTTTACACACTATTTGACTATCCAGTATTCAGCATAGCAAAACACATAAAGCTGAACCATAGTAAATGTTGGGGAATCCTGTAAAAACACAATGTACTGAACCTCTTCTTTTAACCCTCATTTATTCTAACCATTATCATACTGACTAGGCAATGAGGCAGGATCTTTTCTTCTGGCAGATCAGGTTTTCATCTCCTGAAAACATTATACCCTTACTCACCTTGGTTCCAGTTTTAGACATTTTTGGCACGGAGATTGGTTGCCCTGCCGTGAAGAAAGCAAGCCAGGAATCACTGCCGAGAGTTAGAGGTCCGGAGACATTTATAACGGGCTGCTTTCAAATCAAACATTTGCTTGGTCATGAGAATTGGATCCAAAAATTGAGTCAGTCATTTAGAGACTATTGATGGTTTCTAGAAAAACAATTGGGATTATTAAATAAAGGAAGGCTTCAGCAGCCCCAGTAATGCTTACCAAGCTTTTCTGCACTGCAATTTGCTGACTCAATACATCGACACCCAGCCAAAGGTTTGAAGAGTCCCACTTCCCAGGGCAGTTTTATCTTTAAATAAGCTGCCCCTCTGAGATCACTCATCTTTTTGCCTTTCAACAAAGCTTGTAGGAAGCAGGAGTCAAAAGGCCACTCTCGATGGAGAGCAGAAGTGAGAGGTTCCAAAGGCAACTCGGCCTGCCTGTGAGGGGCTGAATTGCGTCTGCCCCAAAAAGTAGACTGAAGCCTTAACTCCCACTACCTGCAAATGTGGTCTACTTGGAAACTGCTGTACCTAGTTAAATCAGAAGTCACACAGGAGGACGTTTGCCCTAATCCAACTGGTATCCTTATCAAAAGCAACAGAGCAACTGAGCCAGCAGGAAGGCAGCCAAGTGAGGAGAGACGCAGAGATGGGAGTCCCACTGCCAGAGCAAAGGAAAGAAGGCCTGATGCTGGGAGACGTCAGAAGACAGGGGCAACTCTTCCCGTAAGCTTTCAGGGCAAGCACGGACTCTGCCCCAAACCTGAATTCCTACTTACAGATCCCAGAACCAGGAGCCCTCGTGGCATAGCGGATACTCGTTGGGCTGCTAACTGCAAGGTCAGAAGTACGAAACTGCCAGCTGATCCTTGGAAGAAAGGTGAAGCTTTCTACTTCTGTAAGTTCGTCTTTGAAATTCACAGCCAGTTCTGCCCTGTTCAATAGGGTCACTGAGGTGCCTGAGTTTGGTTTTGATTTTATCGTAGGTTCCAGAACTGTGAGTAAACGTCTGTTGTTTTAGGCACCCAATTTTTAATATTCTACAACCAGCTATAGGCAAGTGATAACAACAAAGAGCGTTTGGGGGATAATTTGTGGAAATGTTAACAGGGACTGGCTCTAGCTCTGCTGGTCCTTGTGTTGTTCATGCTGGTTGCTGTGGAGTCGGGGCGGACTCACGGCTACTTGAGGCTCCAGGAGACATCGACTGGTGCTGCATGAGCCTCAGTGGCTGACTGTGTTGGAGTCCATTGTTATAGCTGTTAATAGAAAACTTCCTGAATTTGATTGGCTATCCTATGATCGAATGATATTTTCATTGTTCTTAGCCACATATGTTTAAAAGACCATGTCTACTACCTACTCTCAAATTGTTGCACAAAAATAAAGCATTGTGTTGTTGGCTGGCATTGGATTGGTCCTTGCCTCCTAACTATGCCCCAGGCCTGTGCCCTCCCCACATCAGACTGTTATGATCTAGAAGGGTTTTACTGGATGGTTTTTGGAAGTAGAGCATGGCAGTACTTCCTACTCTCCGAGCCTGGCAGTGCCTCTGAACCCATGCAGCATAACGATATGCAGGCCTTCATTGTCAGGCAGTGGCCAGCACAGGTACACAGCAGAGCACTGTCAAGGAGGAATTAAAGTTGGGTCTCTTGAGTGAAAGGAGAGAACTGTGAGGCACGATGGCCCCTAATACTCACTGCCATCGAATGCATGCTGACAAATATTGATCCTATCACACAAGGTAGGACTGCCCCTGTGAGTTCCTGCGATCATAATTCTTTACGGACATAGAAAGTTTCAACCTTTCTCCCTCCCAGCAACTGGTGGTTTCAAACTACTTACCTTCTGGCTAGCAGCCCAACAAATAATGGCTATACTCCAAGTAGTAGAGACTTATAAAGTAAATGTGGCAATATGTGAACTAGTGAATTTAGATAGATGGGAGTTCATTGACTCGTCTTGCAAACATTGTAGAACTTTGACTTTTTTTGAGAAGACTTTTTTTAGTATCACATTTTTATTTATTTTTTTCATTAAAAATCATTTTATTAGGGACTCGTACATCATTTTTCCAATACATAAATAAACATACTTTGACAAGAAAGAAGACAAATTTTTAAAGAGAGTTCTAAACCACAAGAAAGGTCGCCACTATATGGAGCCCAGGAGATGGAAATGGAGACTCTTGGGAGACCGCATTGTGTCCCTCCAAAATATGTACCCGGCACTAACCAGAAGGTTGCTAGCTCAAACCCGCCAACTGCTCCAAGGAAGACTTGGTGGTCTGCTTCTGTAGAGTCCAGCTTTGGAAACTCCATAGGGTCATTGAGCCAACACCGCCTCTCCAGCACAGGTTTTTAGGTGTATCTGTGGATGTGATCTCATTCAGGAAGGGGTGTCTTTTAAGTATGTCAGTGAAGTTAACAGTGTTGGTACATCACTTCTAAGATGAAAGGAACAAACAAGGAATAGAGAGGTCGGCACACTTGGAGGGGAAGACACATGTCCTGTGGAGATGCCCAAGGAATCAGTGAGTGTCAGGTCTACAGAAGCTGAGCAAGCTCTTCCTCCAGACATAGCAAAAACACAAGCCTTCCCCGAGAGCTGGTGCCCCAAATTTGGACCTTCAGTGTACTAAACATTGAGAAAGTAAATGTATTCCTTAAAGCCCCCCTTGTGGTATTTGTTATAGCACCAAGAGAACACTAAAACACAAAGTTCATCTTTTCCACTAAAAGTTTCATGGTCAAGTATATTCATCTCAAGTGTCCAGCTTCATCTTTCCACTCACAATGCTCTCCAACAAATAACTTATAAATAGGATACTCCCATAATGAATGGTGGGCTTTCACAAAATGTCAACTATGTCTTGATGTGAATGGATCACTGAGAAGTATTGTTATATCTTAGTCTTCTGAACATTGTTTTTTTTAAGTGCCTAGTTAATTTTTGTGTCTCATAGACTTTATTATGTGTTTTTAAACTTTTTATTAAATATTTTTTAATTTAAATTTTCTTTTATGGGCTTGTACAGCTCTTATCACAGTCCATACATTCATCCATTGATTTCATTAACCAATAGCAATTTAAAAAAACAAGACATTTCCATTACTGGTTATTTGGTAATGCTCTTTGCTTGCTTGAATTTCATCTAGAAATAAAAACTAAAGTGGTCTGTATTAGAATGAATAAACACAATTTGAAGGTTCATTCTCACTGTAGACACAAAACGGAAAGTCCTTTTTTATCATCATAGCTAATTCAGTGGTTGGTGAGCATATGAGACAATGCACATCAGCAGTCAGTTTCATTTTAATATTTTGATAGCATTTTTTATATTAACCAACAGGGCTTTTCCAACAAAATATGAGATTTATTGCAGTATTGACTTCAAGAATGAAGTTGGAAACCTTTTATAAAATTAAAAGTATAACTTTATCTTCTATCAAAAGGAGAAAATTACCTTTTTATAGAGCTTATTGAAGTTTGAAGCAGAAAACTTGAAAAATTCTTAGGCAATTTTGTTATGCTTCATAATTTAATGGCTAAAATATCTCTGTATAAAACTATTTTTGCTATATTTATACACCAACATATTGTTTTAATTCCAATTATTTTTTAAAGCAGTAGCAATTACCTTTTAAATAATTATTAAAAACTATAAAATTCTTATTTAGCTCTCAAAAGGATGAAACTATCATACACATTTAATCTGTATCACTGGCAAATCTATATTAGTCACTTTTGGCGTTGCCATATATACAGTGGGAATGCCTTTACCACAACGGCAAATCTATACCCCGTCACTTTTAGTGTTAACGTATATACAATGGGAATGTCTTCACCAACTTCTTCATTCTGGTTTCACAAGAGAACCCTTCCAATGCCCATCTTCCATTCATCCTCATGTTTACAAGGCCCTGAAAATAACACAATAAAAATGAATATCAATAAGTTTTCTTTTGGCTTCATGCAAACATTAAGGAAAAAATAAAGTTTACAAAGTTGCATACTTCATCAAGATTAGGTGACAGTTGACAGTGATAAAATGCATAAAGTTTAATCTCATTTCTTTTCCTTAGTGTCTATGAGCTCAAAATAAGCAATACAGGTTTGTCTAAACTAAGGGTTCATCTGAACTAAATTCTTATTCTCTTATAGCTTCCAGTTCCTTTGTATAATTTCCATCACATTTCTAATTCTTTTTTTTTTTTCACATTTCTAATTCTTAATCTCAGGATTTATTAACTAAATTTTTCAAAAAATTAATGTTTCTTTAAAAATGTGTATTTTTAAAATGTACATCTACACAGTAAGTAATAAAGTTTCTGTGACTTTGGAAAATAGCCTGCAGTTCCGCAAAGAGTTAGACCTGAAGTTCCCACATACAATTGCAATTCTATGCCTAGGCATAGTGAAACCTACAAAAGCTAGAACCTGTATCAAGATTTAGGGGCATTTTGAAATGGGCAAGAAAAAAAATATGGCCCAATTTTTTTTCTCTTTAAAATCATTTTATTGGGGCCTTGTACAACTGTTACCACAATCCATACATATATTCATGTGTCAAGGACATTTGTACATTTGTTGCCATCATCATTCTCAAAACATTTTCTTTCTACCTGAGCCTTTGGTGTCAGCTCATTTTTTTCTCTCCCTCACAAACCTTTGATAACTCACAAATTATTATTCTTTTGTCATGAAAAAAGGACAAAAATTTGAAGCTTATATTTGACCATAATTCTAAGGGTTCCACTTAAAAAATGCACACATTTTTCTTTTCACTATACAATGTGGAAAGTCTGAGTATGCATAAGTCTGTGTGTGTTGGTGGGAGTTATGCAGGAAAACTGGCGATGATTAATGTTGGAGGTTGATGTGTTTCAAAAGATATATTCAAGTCCTAAGCCCTGGTATCTATGAATCCAATTTTATTTGGAAATAGGGCCTTTGCAGAAATGGTCACGTTAAAGGGCAGCCAGATTGGATTAGAGTGGCTCCTGTTCCAATGGCTGGTGTGCACCTAGGAATGACATTTTGACCCAGAGACACAGACACACAGGGTTGAGAAAAGAGAGGCAGTAACTAGTGTGATGCTGGCAGGGAGGCATGGAACAGATTCTCCCTCGGAACACAGGAAGAAGCAATCCTGCTGGACTTGGATTTCATGCTGTCAGTTTCCAGAGCTGTGAAAAGGTAAGTTTCTGTTGTTTTAAACCATGTCCAGTGTTTGATGGTTTGTAATGGCAGCCACAGACAATTACCACACTTACAGAAGATTCTGTGCATTTTTTGGTTTGTTTGGAAGGTTTCCCCCAAGTGACATGTTTTAAGTGGTCTGCATTATAAATTCCTACCTGAGTTCTGATGGAAGTGTCCTATCCCGCTGCTTGTTTGGCGCCTGCTGCAGGGGGCACAAGGCTGTCCAGCTGGTGGCGATGCCCTGTGTTAATCAACCACTCATAAAACTTGTTCTCCACCAGGACTTGGAACTGCTTCCTCTGATCCCTACAATTGCCACCAAGAACAAAAAGAATGTGAGTATAGCAATTCACATAAACTTTACTAGAAGCCATTAAAAAATGTCTTATTGGAATAACATTAAATGATTCATTATTCCTAGTCACCATTTCTTTGTTTCAAATACTTCCTCTGTGTAGAGGACAACAGGCCACCATTGCCACTACTGAAATAGAAACAACAACCAAACTTGAAAAGATGCACCATCAGTCGTCATATTGTTTTATTGTGGTGATTCACTCAACAGAGATTTCCTGAGCACCAGGAAATCTTCCTGTCTTCCAGGTAGGGTCCTGACGGGTACAGAGAAAAGAGACGAGACAAAGCCTCTTTTCCAGGCAGGTTTGCAGTGCACAACTTCAGAAGGCCCCATTCAGAGTAGGACCTACCGCGTCTATGCCCCCTGTGGAGCTTATGTTCTAGTAGGGAAGACAAGTAATAGGAAAAATATTACTTCTAAGTGGCTTGGGGAGAAAAAAAAGGATAAGGAATGTGTGAAGGCAGAGTATTGTAAATGAAACTGTAAGGAAAAACTGGGCGAGAAGTTGTCTGTGAGAATGCCATGAGAACAAAGGTCTGAAAGGAGCTCTGGATTAAACACAGTGAGTGACTAGAAAAGACCATTCAAGGACAGGCTCCAAAGTCCGTGCATCCCGGCAAGTTTGAGATCAGAAGAGTCGCTCCTGGCAGCGGGCAGCTGAGCTGGCTCCGCACTCTCAGCTAGGCTGTGGAGTAGTGGGATCTGGCTTGACAAGGGTTTTCTGCTGAGCATCAACGACTCCACAAAGCACCAAGACCACTCTTGTGAGGACGATCGATGAAGACAAGAACAAGACCACTGCATAAGTGAATCTCAGGCCAGAAGAAAATCAAGGACATTCTGTGGTCCAAATCACAAGAATGGCTAACCCGACTCTTTCCTGTCTGAGTGTCAGCTGTTTCTGTATGCACAATGCTAACCCCATTTCATTTCCTGACTTCAAGAGAGCAAGCATTTTTAAGAAATGAAATCATAGCGTTACCTTCACTCCTGGGTAGCATCCCACGCACAGCTAGACCTTACTTTCCACAACTCTTTCTACAGTCAACTACCACAAGCCATGTCCAATCCACCCTTTTCAGACTCTCCGACTGCTTGCGGAGATGAATCCCAGATCTCCCCCTCCCTGCACTAAGATCCACATGTTCCAACTTGGTTCAGCAGCAAGGAGGCTGTGTAGCAGGAGCAGCATGAAGGAGGGAAAGGAGGACTGGATTGGAGCAGGAAAGACTTTGGCTTCTATTCCAACTGAAGGTTCAGCCAGGACGAAGAAATGATCCCATCATCTTTAAAGGATCATTCTGGTGGTTAGTGTTTTCACACTGAGCAATCACTCTGTTATCTTCCTTTAGTCCCAAAGTGGAATTGACTGCTTCCATTGTTTCTCGTGTCATTATGGAGCCATTTGAAAAGACTATGTGAGGGAGTTGCCATTTACCAAGTGCTTATCTTATACCGCCTTCTGCACCTGTTTGTGTGCATAGGCTTTTCACAAGCACAAGGGAATTTAGCATCTAAATACCAGAAACGTTCAAAAAATAGAATCACTTTTCAATGATATTTATCCAATCACGGTCTATTTTTAAATTACATTGCTATAATGTAAAGAACTATGAGGGGGCTTAAAAAGTCCCTGGAAAAAAATGGAATGAAGGGATAATATAATTTATCCACAAACTTTTCAAAGGCCTTATGAACAATAGTTCACGGAGGACAATAGGCACTGGAGGCTTCAAAGAGTCCCCGCATGGGAACCAGGCTAACTCAGTGACTCCTAGTTTCATTGTGACTCTGAGCAGGGAACTCTCCCAGTTTCCTCGTCTGTAGTAGAGGATGGTTACAAAGAATGAGAAGGCACAGAAACACGGCACAGAGTAAATGCTCCATGCACATAACCTGCTATTACTGTCATCACTGTCACGACATGATAGGAGACTGATTTGTAGTATTAGTATCTTGGATGATTCCATTCATGAGATATGGATCAGTTCGAATGTTTTCTAACATAAGGTAATGTGATAGCGGACTTCCAGCAAAAGTACACATTGTGATTACTATTAATCCTTGTGTTTTTTGATAGGTAACAACTGTCTTTGTTAGAGTCTGAAAGTTATTGCATATATACTTCATTTCTTAATCCAGATGATAAAAGCAAAACCATGAGAATACATACTGACCACATCAAGACTTTGTCAATTACAATATAATCTTAGAATGAAGTTAATCTAACAGGTCAGGTCTCAGGTATTTGGAGTAAGCAATCTTTCCCACCCACAGGTACACAGCTCACACCACATAGCCCAACACAGTGTCTCACACACAGTGCTATTATGTGCATTTGTCAACCGGACTGAATCTCCACATAAGTCTCACAGGGTAGAAAATATATGCTCTCTATGATAACATTAAGAACCAGGGCAGTTAAACAACATACTTGTGACATACAGGAAGTGGTATGGTCAATATGAATTCCAAGTGTGAACCTGAGGACTTTCCACTACCACAGCGATGCTGCTATCTAAAGAATACTACAAAGTTAAGTAAAGTCCAGCAAAACTTAGAGATGCACTTAAAACGACGGGTGCAGCTGGATCATTGGAAAAAAAAAACATTTGGAATGGCTGAAACTTTCAAAGATATAATGACTATGAGGGAAAACAGTGATAGCCTTAGGAATAAGAGTCATTAGATGGTGCCCTGCAAGGACTCCCAACTCCTCTGAAAAGAGTCACATGAGAAGAACGTGGATAGAAAGGGTGGTACGAAACACAAGTCTGATGGTGCCTGGCTATCAAGAGAGAGAGCGTCTGGCGTCTTGAAGGCTTGAAGATAATCAAGAGACCATCTGGCTGAGAAGCAACAAAGCCCAAATGAAAGCACACCAGCCTGTGTGATTATGAGAGGATGGTGGGATCAGGTATCAGGCATCAAAGAACGTAAGGGAGTGTGGAGTGTGGAGACTCAATGCCCAACCATAGGCAACTGGACATCCCTGACAGAAGGGCCATGAGGAGGAAACCAGCAAGTCTGGGTGCAGTGTTGCAATGATGAAACATACAACTTTTCTCTAGTTCTTTAATGCTCCCAACCCCCCACCCCCCACCCCATACACACACTATCATGATCCCGTGATCCCAATTCTACCTTACAAATCCTACTAGACCAGAAGATGTACACTAGTACAGATAGAAACTGGAAACACAGGGAATCCAGGACAGATGAACCCCTCAGGACCAGTAGTGAGAATGGTGATACTGGAAGGGTGGAGGTATGGTGGGGTAGAAAGGGGGAAGTGATTACAAGGATCTACTACATATATCCCCCTCCCTGGGGTACAGACAACAAAAAAAAAAATGGGTGAAGGGAGATGTTGGACAGTTTAAGACATGACAAAACAATAATAACAATTTATAAATTATCAAGGGTTAATGAGGAGGGAGGGGGTGGGGAAGGAATAGAAAAAATGAGCAGCTGATACCAAGGGCTCAACGTAGAAAGCAAATGTTTTTAAAATGATGAGGGCAACAAATGTACAAATGTGCTTGACATGCTAGATGGATGTATGGATTCTGCTGAGTTGTACAAGCCTTCAATAAAATGATTTTTTTTAAACCCCCAAAACCCCAAATCTTAAAAGACACCAGGCTTATTGGTTAGATAGAGACTGGGGGAACCTCCAAGAAAATGGCCCTTAGTCATTCTCCAGATTTCAAAGTAAACTCCTCCCTGGGGCTCAATTTGCACCTAAATAATTGGTTTATGAGATGAATGATAACACTAGGGAAGCAAACACTCTTTAGAGCAATCAAGCATACAAGATCAGAAGGAAGGGCAATATTTGGCCAAGGATAAGGTTTAGAAGGAATGAAGGATTAGAAAAGGAGGAGGAATGTAAACAGGAAACACAGAGAGAACTGGGATAAGTGATACTACATTGTGAGGATTGCAACTAATGGTGTCAAACAAAATGTGTGTAAATTGTTGTTGGGAACTGACTTGCTCTCTAAGCCTTCACCCAATTCACAAGTTTTTTAAAGGGGGGGGGGGGGGGGGGGGGGGGGGGGGGGGGGGGACGGGACGGGCAGGAGAATATTCTGAAAGTGAGGTGAGTGATACTTTCCAGTCCCTGGAAAAGGTCATTCTGTTTGGTAAAGCAGAGGGTCAGTGAAAAAGATGATGACACTCCACAAGATGGAGTTAACACAGTGGCTGCAACAATGGACCCAAACAAAACAATTTTAAGGATGGTACAGGACTGTCCTGTACTTCTCTCTGTTGCATATAGGGTCACTAGGAGTCACAAGTGACTTGAAAATAACTAAGAAAAACATTTACTGCCCATTCCCACCCTCAGCCAAACTGTGCCTAGCACTGAATTTAAATCTAAACCTTAACAAAGAAACAAACAAACAAACAAAAAAACACGTTTTAAGAGGAGCTGATACCAAGGGATGAAACAGAATGGGTTTAGAAAATAATCATAGAGGCTGAGCCCCAAAGATGTAGTGGTTAAGTGCAGGACTGTGGCCCACTGGCTTGGTGGTTCAAATCCAGCAGCAGCGCTCTAGGAGCATGGCTGGGTAGCTCCCACGACCACCAGAGGGCAGTGATTGTCCCCCCCCCCCAAAAAAAAAAAAAAAAGAAAAGAATGATAGCAACATATGTACAAATATGCTTGATACAAGAGCGGTAAGAACCCCCAATAAAATGATCCTTAAAAAAAAAGCACACAGGTGCAAACGAAGAGGGAAGGAGAGAGTGGAATACATCCTGGTCCACCAAGCTACAAGGACAATATTCCTGCTCAGAGCACCCAATGCACGGAGAGGACCATAAGGCTGGCCCCACCACAAGACAAGACATCCCTCACTGACTCATCGCTACAAGGGGCAACGCCAGAGGCACAGTGTGGGAATCGTGCCTGATATGACCCCCCACACTGGGGTGAAACGCTAAGGATATGCAAGGGGAGCAAAACAACGGAATATCAAAATAGACTTTGGGGTCAGGGCATGGCACCCCATAAGACTTGACAGGAAAACACACCCAAAGGTCAACAAACAGACCTGGAACTATTTACAGGCTTTTCTTTTTTTTTTTTAATTATTGTGGTTTTTTTTTTTTTGTTATTTAGATTCATGGTTTTGTTTTGCTCTGCCTTACTTTTGTGCTTATCGTTGTCTCTGCATGTCTATCTAGATAAACAATCCAGAGGAGAAAAACAACAGGACTGAGAGTTCAGGAAGACATGGGAGAAGGGGAGGCAGGTGGAAGGAAGTGTTAACAAATACAGGGACAAGGGAACAACAAGTGATCTAAAATCGAAGACAAGGAGGATATTGGATGCCTGGCAGGGCTTGATCAAGGGCAATAGAACTGAGAGGAATTACTGAACCCCAAGTGAAGGCTCAACATGATAGTGGGACAAGAGGAAAATAAAAGGAAATAGAGGAAAGAACTAGGAGGCAAAGGGCTCCATAGAGGTCAAAATACAGGCATGTGCATATATAAATATATTTATAAATATATTTAGGATAGAGAAATAGGTCTATGTACATATATTTATTTATGCTAAGTATCAAGGTAGCAGATGGACATTGGGCTTCTACTCAAGTACTCCCTCAATGCAAGAACACTTTGTCCTAACAACCTGGCATTCTGTGATGCTCACATTCCGAACAAGATTGCTAAATGGATGCATAAGCAAATGTGGTGAAGAAAGCTGGTGCCCAGCTATCAAAAGGGTCTGGAGTTGTAAGGCTTGAAGATAAACAAATGGCCATCTAGATGAGCAGCAACAAAATCCACATGGAAGAATACCAGCCTGTGTGATCACGAAGCATCCACGGAATCAGGTATCAGGCATCAAATACCAGTACAAAAATCATATCAATGTGAATGAGGGGGAATGCAGAGTGGAGAACCAAAGCCCATCTGTAAACAATTGAACATGCCCTTCCAGAAGGGTCACCAGGAAAAGAGGAGTCAGTCAAGGTACAGTATAGCACCAATAAAAGGTACAACTTTCCTCTAGTTCTTTAATGCATTCCCCTCTTCCACCCCCTCACTATCATGAGCCCAATTCTGTCTTCCAAATCTGCCTGGACCAGAGCATGTACACTGTACACAGGTGCAGATAAGAGGTAGAAACATGGGGAATCCAGGACAGATAAACCCCTCAGGACCAATTCTGAGACTAGATACCAGGAGGATAGGAAGGTGGGGGGGGAAAGGGGAAACCAATCACAATGATCTACATATAACCCCTTTACTGGGGGACAGACCACAGAAAAGTGGGTGAAGGGAGAATCAGTGTTGGACATGAAAAAAGAATAATTTATAAATTATCAAGAGAGAGAGGATGTGGGAGGGAGTAGAAAAAAATAAGCTGATACCAAGGGCTCAGGCAGAAAGAAAATGTTTTGAAAATGATGATGGTAAGAAATATACAAATGTACTTGATACAATGTATATATGTATATATTATGATAAGTTGTATGGCCCCCCCAATAAAATGATCTAATAAAAAAAAACTTAAGATTGTTTTCTCAAAGGATTTCATACAAAAGACAATGATTTCAGAAAATACTCACTTTGTCAAACGAGCCTCCTTCACAGTTTTCTGCCAGATTTGTATCTTCTGTTCTCTTTGGCCCAGTGCTTTCTGGTAGGCAGAAGGAAGGCCCCCAGGTATCTCCGTTGTGTCCCCCTCCATTTCAAAGGGAATTATAAATACATAGAATTCACATGGTGGTAAGAGCCGGAAGACACTCATGTCGCTGTTGTCTCTGCACACAATCATTGGGTTATCCCAATAGTTAGGCACTGTGGCAAGGCCAGACCTGGCCATATGATCCTCCAGCATTGGGTAATGGGTATGAAAAGGAGCAAAAGTGACAGTCTGGTTGCCAGAGAGAATCAACGGGCGTGTGGGCGTCAGAATGTGTAAGACACAGCCTCTTGTGGACGAGATGGATAAGCGATGGCAGACAGCAATGACTTTAACATTGTCACAGCTATGAAGATGAACAACAGTCTGGACTGGGCCCAAGACAAAGGTGCTATTCCTGCACTTCTCAATGGTCACCGATCTGAAAAATGAAGTAAATGCCTCTGAATAAGTTACTTCAACAATATTTTACCAAAATATTATTCTCAGAGGCAGAAAAAAAAATGTCAGTCTGAGTGCAAAGAAAATGTCAAAATGTCAAGACATGCTGAAGACTGAGCTTACCGCAGGGGAGAGAGCAGGTAGATAAAAGACTCATTGCATCGATGAATCTTTATGTGAGTCCCCACCAGAGTATCTGAGCTCTTAGCCAATGTCTGCTTGTAAACCTGGCTCATCACCACCATGCGGTGCATCCTGGGGGCCACATGAGTATTGCATGCAATCTTAGCTCGTTTGGTCGTCCCTTCCACTGTTTAAGAAAGCACATAACAAATGAGACTAAGTGAAAAACAAGCATATAAACTTATAGCAAGTTTAAATGTCTACAGTTCTAAAATCAGATACGTGTGAGGGAAATAAAGTTACATCCCACTGATGAATAAAGAGGTAGTTGATGGACTCATAATTGGAAGTATATAACCCACTCAAGAGTATCTATAAATTCAAGTTTTTCTATGTCTAGTCATCAAACTAAATCATGTGTCTAAAGTCATATGGCTAGTAAGCAGCAGAATTGGCCCAACTCAAGATGCCGTTTCATCATTCTAACCATAACCTCTCATTTTACTACAAGAATAACACAGTACTACTTGCAAGTCAATTACCACATCACCCAATGTACTGTATGTGGGTTCGTGTCTTTTTTCACAGAATCATAATAACTGAGGGCCTATCTTCCTAGCACACATAGCCTTACTCCCACTGATACTCAAGGGTTATGTAGCAAAATACCACCATTGTGTGACTGGCTTTCTTTACTGTACTTCTCATTAAGCCATATTGATGCCTGGTATAGAGTATGGCTATAATATGAAGAGAAGGTCACCTAAGAATGCTATCTTCTTTTATTACATAATACATGATCATTATAAAAATATATATCATCTGTAATACATTTATCACCTCCATATTTTTTTGCTTTGGGTTTTTTTGTGTGTGTGTGGCATCACTGCCTTGGTGAGAGTAGGAAGTGCAGGCTTGTTCCTGGAAAACTGCTGCTGGATTTGAACTGTCAACCCTGTGGACTGCAGTTCCACACATAACCACTACGCCATCAGGGCTCAGCCCACCATCCATATTTTGGGGGGGGTGGGGGGGGTGGTGGCCATCACTGCCCCCAAGTGGTCATGGGAGCTACCCAGCCTTGCTCCCAGAGAGCTGCTGTTGGATTTGAACCGTCAAGCCAATGGGTCACAGTCCCGCACTCAACCACTATGCCACCAGGTCTCAGCCCCCATCCATATTTTTATATATTCCTGAAAGATTGGATATTCCTATGATCCTACTAGTGCATATTCTAAAAACTTTCGAACACTTACTTGGACCTATACTCCTTTATCACTAACAAGAATGAAATACTGTTAGATGCTTGTTCCTTCTCCCTTTCTCAGTTTGAAAGCTCCTTATGAAGTCTGTCCAACATGCTGGTATTTGAAATACCAGTAGAATAGCCTCCAGGATCATTAAAAAAAAAGAAATTACCTTACTGACATTGATTCACAGTAACTACAGGACAGGGTGAGACTGCCACTGTGGGAAAGACTGTAACCCTATGGGAATAGAAAGCCTCGTCTTCCCCTCATGCATTAGCTGGTGGTTTCGAACTGCTGACCTGTGTTTAGCAGCCCAACACAAACTGCTATTGACAAGATGATTGGTGGAAGGGTCATATAGAATCTTTAAGAATTTTACATGTTGAAAGTTTCGCTCTCATACTGGAGCAGTACTGTAGTGGAACAGAGAATTCTTAGATCACAATACTTTCAGTTGCTGAAGATTTTAAAAATATTCTTTATCCATTTTTTAGAGCTATCAAAATTTGGATAACGCTAACACTTCTATGAAACATTTTTCTGCACCTTTGAAATTCAAAGTTGTAGTAGTATATTCTAGGGCAGCTCTCCCCCCTCACTAACTGTGTCTAGCACTTGCCTTAGCGTAGTGACCTACCAAAATTTGTACCAAAGGTTCTTCTCTCAAAACTTATACCGGCCCCCGACACCAGAGCTTTAGCTGGAGAATCAGGACTAGATACCCAGGGCAATCAGGGCCAGTTCTCCCTGCTATCTACTTAATTTTCAATTTAGAAGTATCTCTTCTGAGTGTCTCTCCAGACCTCAAAGAGCCCTCATCTATACACTGGGCTCTCTAGGGTTGTTACGGTGGGATGGCTACATTTGGGTCATTTGGGCATGTTGCATCAAACATAGGAAATGTCTCAAGCAAGTGAGCATTTGGAGAATGAGGACGAGTGGGAGTCAGAGAAGAAGAAAGAGAGGACTCACTGTAGTTGCACTTGTATTAACGGCAACTAAAATGGACCTTAACCACCAAAATAACCCTGAGACTGTTCCTGCCTTTAGAGAAAGTACATACAAAAAGATACTCCCTTTTTTAAAAGTAGAAACCATGTGTACAAAATATTTTTGTACACACAATGATGTGTGACTATCAAACAGCAAAAAACAATGAGCTCCCTAACTTGTGATTCAATTTAATATGCATTAAAAATTTTGAAAAATACCTTGGTGAGCCCATGCCAATTTCTTGCCAGACTTGAGACAAGCAGAAGTACCAAATGGATTCCCAGTCAAGCTGGCTTTCAGCCAGGCTTCCAGCTTGTAGAAAGGGAAGGTCTTCGAGATCTTTGAGAAGCCATTTTGGAAATGCAGTGGCTGCCACAGCGCAAGCTCATGAAATGGATAGATCTTCCTGGCTCTGCTCACTGTGCCTTCAATCAGAAAGCTGAGTGCCACCACGGCTTCTCGAGAGAGTAGACTACTGTGGGTCGGATGAAAGGATGCAGTGAGTTGTTCTGGCTCTAACAGCAGCTCAAGGAGATCGGACAGGTGATCACAAACAAAAGCCTGGTGACTGTAATCATTCCAGTTCTAAAAAAAAAAAATAAGAACAAAGAGAATGTACTAGATCTGAAGCTGGTATGTGTTACCGATTTTGTATTATATTCTATGTCTTAAAAAAAACATTCAAGATAACTATCTTAATCTTATGGTTCTGAGAGATTTTTTTTGTTTGTTTTTATTGTTATAGGTATATACAAACTACCTCTCAACCTTAGCTAATTGTCAAGTCCCCTGTGGGTTTCTGAGACTGGAAGCCCAGGCTTTCTCTTTCAGAGTTGCTGGTGGTTAGGTAATCCTTAATGCAGTGGTTCTCAACCTTCCTAATGTCATGACCCTTTCATACAGTTCCCCATGGTGTGGTGACCCCCAACCATCAAATTATTTTTGTTGCTACTTCATAATTGTAATTTTGCTACTGTTATGAATTGGTAGATTTCTGTGAAAGGGTTGTTCTACCCCCAAAAGGGTCACAACTCACAGGTTGAGAACCACTGCCTTATGGTGTGAAGTACTAAATGTTGTATATACTTTTTTCTACAGCTAAGAGCAATCCTAAAACAGATGTCATTGTCATCCCCATTTTATGTGGAAATGGAGATACTCAATTTACAAAGCACTAGGCTTCTTTGCCTTCTAAAATTAAAAGAGGAACTTGACTGGTTAAAAAAAGGCAACTGAAGGGCTGAGCCCCGGTGGCGTAGTGGTTGTGCACGGGACTGCAGCCCACTGGGACGGATGTTCAATTCCAGCAGTGGGGCTGGGCCTCCTACTCCCACCACCGGAGAGCAGTGATGCCCCCCCCCCCCGAAAAAAAAGAAAGGCAACTGACCTGATAGGAATTCGATGTAAGAGAAATCCTAACTCTAGGAAAAACCTTCTATTCATTCACTTGACAGTTATTTTTGAGGGACTCCTATGTGGTATATATGAGAATATACTATGTAGCCTTGGAAACCAAAGAGAGCAGTTCTACCCTGCCCTGTAGGGTCATTATAGATCAGAATTCACTTGGCAGCAGATCTGGTTCTTTGGGAATTCGATATGAGCAGTGTTAGGTGGTACATGTGCAGATTGACTGAGTCATGCTTCTTGTTTTCAATAAACTATCAACTTAAAAAAACTATCGATTTGTGGGTGTGGGTGTGGTGTGGTGAAGTACGAACAGTTAAGTATAACATAATGAGATGATACACAGCTGGGGTTGGTAGATTTTCTGTGTACATGAGATGATATCTAACCCCAGCAATAAAATAAGTCAATAGACCTTCATTGTTAAGGGGTGTTTGTGTAGATTCTCAATTGATCTTGGTAGTTGTGCCAACAAAAAAAGAAAGGTAGAACATTATTAGTGGAGAGAACAGCAATCTTCAAGGACAATATGCGTTCAGTGAACTGGGTTTTAGGGTCTCAGAGTGGTGCAAATGTTTGACACACTCAGCTGTAAGTCAAAAGGATGGAAGTTTTAGTCCATGAAGAGATGCCTCAGATGAACGCCTGGAGGTCTACTTCTAAAAAAGCAGCCATTGAAACTTCTATAGGAAATGACAACTGAAATCAAAAGGACAAACAAGAACTCTGGGAGCAAGCTGTCTTAAGATGAACTCTGAGCAAGGAATAGGTCCTAAAGTCTCTGAACACAAAGAGCAGAATGCTGTCCTGGGCTTCCTATTAACAATGCTCTTAAGGGGCAGCTGGAAACTCATTTCCTTTCGCAAGTAACACCGAACTAGCACATTCCATAGGTTGGGCAAGGCTCCAAGGGAAGGTGGTGACAGTTCAGCCCAAGAAGCTAAAGCACTGCTCGGGTTGACCTTAAACTAAGATAAAGTACACAGTTTCCTTGGGACATGGTCGAACACAGCATTCTGTGAAGTTCAGCTATACTCCCTATTCCTAGCTTTCCCTTTCTGGACTGTGGACAATTGGCTAAGATATTACTGCCTTCAGATAAACATCAACAAACCCTTGGTGTGAGAACTTGTCATGGAAAGCAGGGTACATGGCAAGCACTGTAGGTAAACCTGCCTCAAACAGGGAGCTGGGCTAACTTTGCTTCTTCTCTTTCTTTGTCTCTTCTCTCCTTTTTTAATTAGGACATGCCTTCTTGACTCAGGTCAATTTGTGAGGAGCTCTCAAAGAACCAATCACAAAAAGCCTTGTATAAAACATTAAAACAAGTGTACTTACTATTGCATGATTGGGATTTTCACGGATTTTTTTTCCTTCTCCTTTTAATAAATTCTCATTTGAATGCCAAAGAAAACCTATCAAAGCAGAGTTACCCACAGCTCTTCCCTTTTGCTGCATCCTCCCTGATAGTAGTCCTGGGGAAGGCCCATAGTGTGGACAACAATGACACAGAGGATTCACTGGCAGAGTTCAAACAGAAGGTGGACAAGATCAGAGAGGGAGAAACAGGTGGCAGTCTCCTTTCCTATGATTGCTGCCTGTTGTCAGAGGGCATCGAGTCGACTGGACTCACAGCAACCCTACTACGCACCACAGAATGGAACAGCACCATCCTCACCATTGTCATGCTGGGGTCCACTGGAGCAGCCACTGTGTCAATCTACCTTGTTGAGGGTTTTCCTCTTTTTCACTGACCCTCTACTTTTCTAAGCCTCTTGTTCTTCTGCACAGACTGGTCTCTCCTGATGCCACATCCAAGTACTGGAGGCAAAACCTCACTATCTACACTTTAAAGAAGCATTTTTTATTTAATTCTCTCAACAGATTTGTTTGTTCTTCTGGCAGTCCAAAGTATAGATAATATTCTTTGCCAAGACCATACTTCAAAGCATCCATTCTTCTTATTCACTGGGTGACTTTTGCCTATCTATGAGGCTAGTGAAAATACCATGGCATCTTAGTCCTCAAAGTGACATCTTTATTCTATTAACACTTTAAAGAGGTCCTGTGTAGCAGATTGCCCAGCATAATACACTATTTGTACATAAAGATTCAAACCCTGAAAACCCTATAGGGCCAGGGTTCCTATAGGAACCCTGCAAGTCAGAATTGACTCGATGGTAATGGTTTTGAGGGCGGGGAAGATGTGTATACATGGCAGAGGCTTTTCATAAAGTCCAGCATGGTAGGTGGAATGGAGACTAAAAGCAGGATGACCAGCTAGAACCCAATTAAATAAATGAAGGCACAAAAGAGGGCAGGTTTAAGAGTTACACTGGAGGCAGAATCAGTTAAGATTTGACAATTGGGTATGTGTGGTGAGAAAGAGTTCATATGTGGCCGGTGTAACTTTCACTGGCATGAAGAATACAAGTTAACTCAAGTACAAGGAGATTTTGCTTGTAGGGATATTCAGAGTTCTTCTGAAATGAAGTCCAGGGAAGTCTCATGCAAACCACTTATCCTAGTGCGACTGTGGTAACTACTTACTTGTGTAATTCTCTTCTATTTCTCTAATGATAAACATCCTGTGTTTAGCTGATTCTCTCAAAGTTTTTAATCTCTTGTAACACTTAGGATGCACAGTGGCAGGTGTGATTCCAATGATATATGAGCTTCAGCTCAAGCCCTAATCACTACTTCTTTAGACCTGGGGGAACTTATTGTCCAAGCTCACCCTGTCATTTCAGACCAATTTCAAATACACATCAATGAATGAGCTACTCTGGCTTAACCGCGGCTCTAATCGGTTGTAGGGAAGAGTTATGATATAGCTCAAACCATATTTACAATAAGCCTTAGGCTATTATGCTACTGAATTTCACAGCCATTCAGAAAAAGGCTTCATATGTTCATTTAGAGAGGAACTAGGCCTAGGGAAGGTGATTGATTTGTCTAAAATGATAAGATTAGATGGCAGAGTCAGCTTGGACTGCAGGCTACCTGTGCTCAAAACACAATCTCGTAAACAGTCACACACACCGCACCACCCCACCTCCCAACTCCTCACCTCACGCTTCTGGGTTACCCCACCCCAGCCCCCCACCATCAAGAACTACCCATGGAGAAAGCTGGCAATCTAGGCTTGCACTTCTAGGGTTTAAGCTGCAGCTAGGACATTGATATGAGGAGGCAAGAGCTTGAGGATAAAGATCTATTTAGGAGTAACTGACATGTATGAAGTCATGAGAAGAGACTCATTTTGAATGCATATGTCAAGTGAAAAGCAAAGAATGCCATGGGCAAAATCCTGGGGGAAGAGCGGCAATGTAGAGGCCAGAAGATGAGGAGCAGACGAAGGATGATGACAAGGAGGATTTTGAAGCAGAATCCTAAGGGTGTGACACATGAAATATAATGCGAATCCCTGTGGGTTTCTGAAACTTTAATTGTTTATAGAAGTAGAAAGTCCAGGCTGCTTTTCTCCAGCGCAGCTGCTGGTGCTTTTGAACCACTGACCAAGTGGATTGCAGCCTAATACATAACCACTACCCAACCAGGGCTCCTATTTAGCAAAAAGAAGGGTATAAAGGTGTTCGATAATGAAGGTGAAGAGCTTGCATATGACACTAAAGCTTAGAGCGCTCGTTGACTTAAGTTTTCTCAAAAAAATCTTCAGGAAAAAAAGCTTTATTTCTTTTTTTAAAAAGGAACGAAACAATAAGACATTTTCCAAAAGTCACAATGTGTAGCCATTAAATTTAGCTTCTAGGTCATTGCAATATATTTAAGCAAGGAAGAAAATAATTTTCTAGAAATGTTTTTCAGCAGACCTTGTAAGTACTCCCTCCTCTCATTTGCTCTATCATGTTAAATAAGCAGATTCAAATTTAATATCACTGATAATAAGAACAAGAGTGATCTTATGTTACTGAAGGAACTGATATCACTGATCAGATCACACATTTGTTTTATAGTGGGGATAGAGGATGGTGTGGTGGTAAAGAATAAAAAGGTAAAGTTACTAAATCAATTTATATAAAGAATCCCAAGACAGGTTTTGATGATGAATCATCTGACTTACAAATTGTCTGTTTTAAAGAAACAGACAAAGGGGCTGAGTCCCGGTGGCGTAGTGGTTGTGCGCGGGACTGCGGCCCACTGGGATGGAGGTTCAATTCCAGCAGTGGGGCTGGACCTCCTATTCCCACCACCGGAGAGCAGTGATGCCCCCCTCCCCCCCCCCCAAAAAAAAGAAACAGACAAAGATTTAAATGGTACCTTATGACAACTGGATTTTTCAGTCAAGTCAGGGGACTGAGAACGGTTTCTGGGAGTAGGCCACTCTTCCCCAATCAACGATGTCCTCAGGGAGACATTGTTTAACTGCTGTATGTACAAGAAGAGCAGAAACTGCAGGGTGTCTACAGAAAGCTGTCAGGAAGGAAATAAATTATCAGTATGTCTTGCAATTGCGATTACTAGACCACACTATTATACAAAGTTCAATAAAATGCATATACATTTTCTTTCACAGCATTTTAAAATCACAACCATACCAAAAAACAAAACCCATAGCTAATGAGCCAAATGTGACTCACTGCAGGCCTACAGGACCAAGTAGTACTTCCTAGGGCAGCAGTTCTCACCTGTAGGTCAAGACCCCTTTGGGGGCTGAATGACCCTTTCACAGGAGTCATTCTGATTCATAACAGTGGTGAAATTACAGTTATGAAGTAGCAACAGAAATAATGTTATGGTTGGGGTCACCACAACATGAGGAACTGTATAAAAGGGTCACGGCATTAGGAAGGTTGAGAACCACTGCCCTAGGGTTTCTGAGTAAATTGCCAGTCTTTCAGCTAGCATTTCAACACTTAACTCCTGAAACTGTATTTACACTGTTTTAGAGTATGTGCATTTTGTGACAAAGGTCTCAGACTTTCACCAAATTCTCTAAGGCTTGCTTAACTAAAAACAAACACTTTCTGGTGTGATAGCTGCTTAGAAATAATTTCTTATTTGATGGATGCAGTTTAACGCACATAACTATCCCCATATCCCCTTGACCATACACATACAAAAACCAAACTCACTGCCACTGAGCCAATGACAACTCACAGTGACCCTTATAGAAATGTAGACTTGCCTCTGTGGGTTTCCTAGGCTGCAAATATTTATAGGGCAAGAAGCTTCATTTTTCTCCCCATCCACATACAGGAGAGGCAAAAGAGAATACATGTGGGTCTACTGTTCAAGATTTTAGGAAGTCTACTGTCCTACAGAGAAGTTAGGCTATATTTCTTAATTCTATATGACTAAAAATCACTAACACTCATGGAACTTTTAAATAGATTCTCAGGAGTGGCCCTAGATTTATGCAATTTAATGTAATACCCTCATAAAGCTGTGCTTTCTAATTTTAACTTGCTTAATTTTTGTGGAACCTAGTAAGATCCTATGTAACCTTTTGCAGTCGTCCAATTTGCAAAACTATCATACTCCCAGAGTAGGACACAGAAGATATTGATATTAGTAGTTAAGACACACAAATTTCCCATCAACACAAGGATCCCCGATATTGCCCATTTATTGCTCACTTTCCTCCACCCCTCCCCTCTCTTCTTCAGTGTTGGTGACCATATATCTCCCTGTCATTTCCAGAACTTGTCATCAAGACTGTTTTTACATAAATGGAATCCTAGAGCATGGAATCTTTGGGGACTGGCTTATTTCACTAGCAGAACTCTCTGGAAACACATCGTTTTTTTTTGCTGCTGAGTAGTATTCCATGGGATGGATGTGCCAAGGCTTGTTTAACCATTCACCAGCTGGAGGACACCTAGGGTGCATCCATTTTTTTTTTCCATTAGAATAAAGCTGCGAAACAAAAAATCATGTGGGGAAAAAAACCTTTTCATATAAACATAAATTTTCCTTTCTCTGGGACAATCCCCAGGAATATAATTGTTGGGATGTACAGTAGTCCCAAGTTGAGACTTAGAACAAAATGTTTTCCTTTAAAAAAAAAATCTTAGTTGGGGCTTGAACAACTCTTATCACAAACCATCCATCCACCCAGAGTGTCAAGCACATTTGCACCTTTGTTGCCATCATCATTCTCAAACATTTCTACTTGAGCCCTTGGTATCAACTCATTTTTCCCTCACTCATAAATAATTTGTGAATGATTTTTTCATGTCTTATACAGGCTATGTCTCCCTTCACTCACTCTTCTTTTGTCCATCCCCCTGGGAGGGGGCTACATGGAGATCATTGTGCTTGGTTCTCCCTTTCTCCCCACACCTTCCCCTTCCCCTTCGGAGATCGCTACTCTCAATATTCAAAGTTTATCTGTCTTGGATTCCCTCTGTTTCTAGCTCTTATATGTACCAGTGTACATGCTCTGGTCTAGCTGGATTTGTAAGGTAGAATTGGGGACATGATATCATCATCACATCATCACAATGATATATTTTATTCTGGGTCTTTGATGCCTAACACCTGATCCCATCGACACCTCATGATCACACAGGCTGGCGTGCTTCTTCCATGTGGACTTCGTTTGCTTCTCAGCTAGACGGCCATTTGTTTATCTTCAAGCCTTTAAGACCCCCAGACGCTATATCTTATGATAGCCGGGCACCAACAGCTTTCTTCACATTTGTTTATGCATCCATTTTGTCTTCAGTGTATTTCAGCTACTTTTGATAGAAATGTAGTGATGCCTCATTGTGGTTTTAATTTGCATTTCCCTAAAGACTAATAGTGAACATCTTTTCATGTGCATACCCAATTTTTCTTTAAGTACTGACCTTTTTGAGAGTTACCTACTACAGGTTCTACTCATTTGTAAAGTATATTTGCAAATATTTTCTACAAGTCTATAGCTTGTGCTCCCATTCTCTATAACAGGGTCTTTCACAGAGCCAGAGATTTAACTTTAATAAAATCCAATTTATCAGTTTTCACTTTTATGGATTATACTTTGGGCACTAATTCTAAGAACTCTCTACCTTGTCCTAGATCATGAAGTTTTTCCCTCATATTTTGTGGGGGGAGAGGGAGTGGGAGGCCCAGCCTTGCTCCTAGAGAGCTGTTGCTGGATTTGAACCACCAAGCCAATGGGCCACAGTCCTGCACTCAACCACTACACCACCAGGGCTTAACCCTCCTTCATATATTTTTGAAGTTTTATGTTATACATTTAAGTGTATGGTTCACTTCTAATTAATATTTCTATAAGGTATGAGTCGTAGGTTGATGTTCATAAAAATTTCATGAATAAGGCTCTTTCACCATTGCACTGCTTTTATAGCTTTGTCAAAATTCAATTAGGCACAAGTGTGTGGAGCTATTTTGTGTGCTCTAGTCTGTTCTATTGATCTAAGTTCCAGTACCTTTGCCAATATCTAGTCTTGACTACTTGATTGCTTCTTCACGTCTTGAAATCGGGAAGGCTAATTCTTCCACCTTATGTTCTTTTCCCAAGTTGTTTTTAACTATTTTTGACCTTTGATTTCCATAAAGCTATCTATAACTACAAAAGGACAATCAGTGGTCTTTTTCCAGAAGAACTACATTAAACCTGTAAACATTTAGGGAGAACTAACATCTTTATAGCATTTGAGTACCACAATCGATAAACACATTGTCTCCAATGATTTTTTTCATCAGAGCTACGTAATTTTTAGGAGCCCTGCTGTCATAGTGGGTTACACTTTGGGCTGAAAGTTACAAATTGAAACTGACAACAGTTGAAACTACCAGCTGCTCCCCATTAATAGCCAAATGAGGTTTTCCATTCCCACCAAGAGCTGCAGTCTCAGGGGCTGAGCCCTGGTGGAGAAGTGGTTTGTGCAGGACTGTGGCCTACAGGGTTGGCGGTTCATATCCAGGAGCGAGGCTGGGCCTCTTACTCCCACCAGGGGGCAGTGATGCCCACAAACACAAAAAAAGAGTCGCAGTCTCAGAATCCCACAATGGCAGTTCTACCAAGTCCTATAAGGGTCGCTTTGAGTCAGAATTGACTTGATGACAGCGAGAATGTAGTTTTCAGCAAACAGTCCTACATATTTCGTTAAATTTACAACCAAGTATTTTACGTTACTTTCATAATTATGAAATTGTTTCACTTCAGTGTTTATATACTCACTGCTATTATGCTGCTGTAAGATAGCATCAAGTCAGTTATGACTTATAACTGTGTACAACAGAACAAAGCACTACTTGACCCGGCACGATGCTCACAAATGTTCTCATGTTTGAGCCCACTGTAGCAGTTACTATGTCATCCATCCTTTTGGGATTCTTCCTTTTTCGCTGCCCTTCCTTCCATTTTACCAAGCATGATGTCCTTTTCCAGGGACTGGTCTCTCGATATCATGTCCAAAGCACAAGAGTAGTCTGGGCATCCCTGTTTCTAAGGAAATTTCTGGCTTCATTTTTTTCTAACTCAGATTCACTTGTTCTTCTGGCAGGCCTTGGTACTTTCAATATTCTTTGCCAGTACCATAATTCAAATGTATCCATTCTGCCTTAGTCTTTCTTATTTGCTGTTCAACTTTCACATGCATATGAGGTGATTGAAAACACCACGGTTTTATTCAGTCACACATTAGTCCTCAAAGTAACCTTGCTTTTCAATATTTGAAAAGGGTCTTGTGAAGCAGATGCACCCACTATAATGTGTCATTTGACCTATTGAGGGCTGCTTTCAAGAGCATTGATTGAGACCCAAGCAAGATGCATCATTGACAACTTCAGTCTTTTCTTCGTTTATCATGATGTTACCTATTAGTACAGTTGTGAGGATTTGGGACATCTTTACATGTTGAAGATTGCAATCTTTGATCTTTATTAGCAAGTGCTTCAAGTCATCCTCACTTTCAGCAAACAAGATCGTGTCATTTGTATATCAAAGGTTTTTAGTAAGTCTTTTCCAATCCTGATACCACATTCTTAATTTAATCCAACTTGCATGATTATTTATTCAGCACATATTGAAAAAGTATGGTGATAAAATATGACCCTGATGCACACCTTTCTTGATTTTAAGTTACACAGTTTGTACAATTGCTTCTTGATCTGTGTGCAGGGTCCACGTGAACACAATGAAGTATCCTGGAAATCCCATTCTTCTCAAGTCTACCCATAGTTTGTTATGATCCATACCACTAAATGTCTTTACATAGTCAATAAAACACAAGCAAACATCTTTCTGGTACTGTCTGCTTCCAACCAATATCCATTTGACATGGATCCTTGTTCTAAATCCCCGTCTGTATTCAGCCTGAACCTCAGGCAGAGACCTATCAATATATAGCAACAACTGTTGTTAGATGATCTCCAGCAAAATTTTACTTTCATATTATATTAATATTGTTCTATAATCTTTTCCATCAGTTAGCTTGGTATCTGTCTTCAAAGTTTCCAGGCATAAATGAGTAAATGCTTCTAGTACTTCATCAACTTGTTGAAATATTTCAATTGGTATTTCAACAATTCCTGGAACCTTGTTTTTGATTAATGCCTTCAGTGCTGCTTGATATTCCTTTAGTACCAATGGTTCTTGATCATAAGCTACCCTTTGAAATGACTGGATGTTTACTTTTCTGTACAGTGACTCTGTATATTCTTTCCATCTTCTTTTGATGCTCCCTGCATTGTTCAATATTTTGTCCATTGAATCTTTCAATATTGCAACTTGAGGTTTAAATTCTTTCATCAGTACATAAATTTTAAGATACTCTGAACATGTTCTTCCATTTGAGTTTTCTAACTCTGGGTTTGCACATTGCATTGAAATTTTTATTTTGTCTTTTTGGGCTACCTTTTGAAATTTTCTGTTTAACTCTTTATCTTTTTTTCTCCATTTGCTGTAGATACTATGATTAAAAACAAGTTTCAGAGTCTCCTCTGACAATGACTTTGATCTTTTCTTTCTTTCTTGACCATTTGCTTTCTTCATGTATGATGTTCTTGATATCATCCTATAGTTCATCAGGTCTTCTGTCATTAGTGTTCATTGCATAAAATCTGTTCTTGAAGTGTTCCCAAAATTCAGATGAGATATATTCAAGCTGTATTTTGGGTCTCATGGACTTGTTTTAATATTCTTCGGCTGAACTTATACATGAACAATTAGTGGTCTGTTCCAGAGTTGGTCCTTGGCCTGGTTTTAGCTACTGATAATGAATTTTTCCATCCTCACCTTCCTATAGATGTAGTTAATTTGCTTTCTGTGTACTCCATCTGCAGAAGTCCTTTTGTGCTCTCGAAAGGTTTTTGCTATGAACAAGCCATTGATCTTAGAAAATTCTATCATGCAGTTTCAAGCATTTCAATCATCAAGATATTTTCCAACTACTGTTCTTTTGTTTCTAACTTTTTTTTCCCTTTGTTTCTAACTTTTGCACTCCAATTGCAAATAATTAACAGTGCAGTTTGATTATATGTTTGATCAATTTCAGACTGGTAAAATGCTTCAATTTCTTCATCCCAAGTTTTGGTGATTAGTATGTAAATTTGAATAGTTCTAGTGACTCAAATTCCTTAAATTCAGAAAGATAGCATCCTATCGCAGATAGCACTATACTTTAAGATCAATTTAAATTATTAGTAATCCCAATTATTAGTAATGTTTTCATTTTGATTCATGTTCCATCAGGAAATGAAGGTCCTCTGTGCCTTATTTCAAATGTTTTACTCTACGAGGCTTTTTAAAATTAAAGTTCTTGGGGCTGAGCCCTGGTGCTGTAGTGGTTGGGTGCAGGACTGCGGCCCACAGGCTTGGCGGTTCAAATCCAGCAGCAGCTCTCCAGGAGCAAGGCTAGGTAGCTTCCACGACCACCAGAGGGCAGTGATGCTCCCCCACAAAAAAAATATAAAGTTCTTGCTGAGCCCCGGTGGCATAGTGGTTGTGTGTGGGACTGTGGCCTATAGGGCTGAAGGTTCAAATCCAGCAGCAGGAACAAGGCTGGGCTTCCTACTCCCATCAGGGCAGTGATGTGGAAAAAAATTAATAAAAATAAAGTTCTTGGGATTTTCTTCATAAATAACTATGTCCTAAGGAAACAGGAGCAATTCCATTTCTTCCCTTTTAATTTACATGATTCTCCCCCCTTCCCTTTCTTGGTTTATTGCAATTATTTAAAACCTCCAGAACTGTTTTGAATAAAAATGTTGAGCAGACCTTGTGGCCCCAGTCCTGATCTTGGAGAGAAGACAATGAAGTCTTTCATAAGAGTAAGTTACAAGGTACTGCTACTATGGCTCTAGTTCATATATCCAAGGGTTTGTCAATAAAGCATGCTTAAACATGGCTTTAGGATCATTGGATGGCTGTAGACAACCTCTCTCAATAGTAACCAGACAGTGGCTTCTGAGGGGATCTCCTGGGCCAAGTAAATTCAAGGCTGAAGTGTCAGCTCAGGTTATTGTGACTTGCTTTTGGAATCCCAAAGAGATAACAATAATAAAAATTTCTCAAAGGACATAGGTTACACTAGGAAGAAGTTTGAAGAAAACTGAAAACTGTATTGGTGAGAAAAAGGACAGGAATTTGCAAAGTGGAATTTTCAGCTATATACTTATTCATTCTTCATTCTCCCAGGACATCAAGGACTATCCTGGGAGAATTTCCTCCGAAAACCCTACCTTGTCTAACAAATAGTTCTGACCTATCTCTCCCAACTTCTTTTATTCTGAAAATTCAAAGACTGCCTTTAGAAGTGTAGCGACCAGATGAAGGATATGTCAAGAAATAATAGCTTTACCTTTGGATATTTGTGTTTAATAAAGGATTCTTATACTCCATAGCAATACTTTTTGACTTATACTTGATTAATGCTAGTTGTGGATTTTTTTTTAATAGATGGTCACTATAAATTGAGGAATTTCCCTTCTATTATTTTTTCCCCTATGAATTATTATCAGAGCAAACATTTGATTTTGTTAAATATTTCTTATGCATCAAATGACGAAACCATGAGATTCTGCTTCTTTAGCCTCTTATGGTGAATTACAATGATTAGTTTTTGAATACTGAACCAGCTTTGCATCGCTAGAATAAAGCTCACTTGGTCATAGTGTATAATTTCCTAGGTTGGTGAACTCTATTTAGATATCTTGTTAAAGATTGCTTACTTTCATCTTTCCTTTGCCCTGTCATCACAAACCTCAATAATTCATTTTCAGACAACTATTAGAGCACTCTGTCTAAAATACAAACTTACTTATGTTTGTACCTTAAATAAGAACCCTCAAAACTATATTAAAACCTAACTATAAAATGAAGTCCAATTCTCTTAACATGGCATATAATGTCATGATTTGATCATTTCTGTAGTTCTACAGAACACTATAGTAAATATTTACTGTTACATAATGTGGATGAGTAAAAATCAACTCAGAGGCACCAAACAACACCTGCATGTCCACCTACTCATCCCCTTTCTCTCCTCTCCCACAATCAGCTATTTTAAAATCCTAAAAGTATGTGTCACTTCTAATTTTGTAGCTACTTTCACTTTAAACAACCATTTCAACAATCATTATTCCTTCATAAGTCTGCCTCTTCATGTGACTAAGATCCATGTCTTTTCTATTTTTATATTCTTCATAACTAGCTCAGAATCCAGCCCACAGTAAGCACTCAAAAATTCTGCAACTTCTTATGGTATTTTATTTATCTCTGGATCTAAGCCATCCACTGCTATAACTAGCATATGTTGTAAGTTGCTGACAAGTCAGCTCCGAATAGTGGCGACCACATATGCAACAGAATGAGATGGTGCCTGGTTGCTTGCCGTTCTCATGGTCATTGGTTTGCTTGAGTCCACAATTGTGGCCACTATAGGGTCCTCTTCCAGCACTATATTGGCCACTATTATGATCCACAGGGTTTACACTGGCTATTTTTTTAAAAGCAAATTTGTCATGTTGAGGAATACGGTGCCTCTGACCTAAACCATGGTATTTTCAATTGCCTCATATGCATGTGAAAATTGGATACTGAATTAGGCAAAGAAGAATTTTTGAATTATGGTGCTGGTCAAGATGATTGAAAATACCATTTTTCAAAAGAACAAATAAATCTGTCTTGGAAGAAGTCTAGCCAGAATGCCTTTGGAGGCAAGGATGGTGAGACTTCGTCTTAGATACCTTGGATGTATTGTCAGGAGAGACAATCCCTGGAGGGGGACTTCATGCTGAATAAAGTAGGGAGGCAGCGAGAAAGATGGACAGACACAGTAGCTACAACAATGGGCTCATACACAAGAACAATTAACTAGGATGGCGCGGAACAGGGCAGTGGTTCATTCTGTTGCACGTAGGGTCAGTATGAATTGGAGCCAACTCAATGGCAACTAACAATTATTGAAAGTAGATCCTTAGGTTTTCCTCCTTTGTCTCAAAGCTCTGTCAATACTCATCAACCACCACAGCAACACCAAGCCACCACGGAGACCCAAGTGGTTGATAGATGGTACATCTAGCACATAGTATGTCTGATTAATGAATAACTGTGTAACTGATTAAATGTCCGATTAATGAAGAGCTGTAAAGTCCTCCCTCTGTGGCCAAACTTCTTTTACATTTCCAAACCTTTCTTTCTACAGTAATCTTTGAGGCAAAGACTGGCTCCAAACTCCAAAAACCCAACTCAATGCCATCAAGTCAATTTCGATGCACAGAGACCCTAAGAGGCAGGATAAAATTGACCCTGTACATTTCTGTGACTGTAACTTTTCATGGAGATAGAAAGTCTTGTCTTTGGCACAACAGCCGGTGGTTTCAAACAGCTGACCTTGTAGTTAGTAGCTGAAAGACTGGCTAAATGATAACTTATACCCTTCTTGGGCACAAAATCATACCACATTTCCCAGTCTCCTTTGCAGTTAGATATAGCATGACTTAAAGGATAGTCAACCGAATATGGGTGGATTAATAGATACCACTTTGAGATTTTACACATATAAACTTTTTCCAAGACAGAAAAGCAAAGAACTCAAGGCTCATGTGGCAATGTCAGGGGTAGACTGTATTAGGATTTACAACTGTCCACTTCCATATCCTCCAAGAGGTTTATATGGCTTTACCCATGGCTATGAAATATTGCATTACTTCAACTGACTTTATATTGAGTCATGTGAGATAGAAATAGTAGTTTATATCCTATCTGAGCAGAAACTTTAAGAAGCATCAAGAGCTCCTCCTGCTCTGTTGTTCTGTTTCAAGAAAAGACATGACCTACAAAGCAGTGCTCAGTCTGGTTCCCTTCAATGAGAAGACACGCAGAGCCAGGTCAACAGTCTAGATAGAACACAACCATTGCTAAAGTCTATCCTACTTATATAATGTACGGAAAAAAAACCTTTGTTACTTAAGTCACTGGATTTTTATTTCTTTGTTTTCTACAGCAGCAAAACTGACTGATATAAGGAGGGGTTTCAAAAAGCTTATGCTTTCCTTAACAGCCTGTGTGATCAGAAGGTGTTGAAGGGATCAGGGATCAGGCATCAAATACCCAGAACAAAAAATCATTTCAATGTGAATGAGGGGGAGTGCGGAGTGGAGCTCCAAGGCCCATCTGTAGACAACTGGACAACACCTTAAGGAAGAGACAAGCCAGTATCGGCACAGGATAGCACTGATAAAACATACAACTTTTCTCTAGTTCAATTGTCCTCAACCTTCCTAATTCCAAGACCCTTTAATACAGTTTCTCATGTTCTGGTGACACTCCCAACCATAACATTATTTTCATTGCTACTTCATACTATAATTTTGGTACTGTTAAGAATCAGGCAACCCCTGTGAAAAGACTGTTATACCCCCAAAGAAGTCGCCACTCACAGGTTGTAAACTGCTGCTCTAGTTCTTTAATGTTTCCTCCTCCCCTCTATCATGATCCCAATTCTACCTTACAAATCCAGCTAGACCAGAGCGTGTACCTGAGTACAGATAAGCACTTGTAACACAGGGAATCCAGGACAGATAAACCCCTCAGGATCAATAATAAGAGTAGAGATACCAGGAGGGTTAAGGGGAAGGTTGGGAGAGAAAAGTGGAACCGATCACAATGATCTACATATAACCCCCTCCCTGGGGGATGGACAACAGGAAAGTGGGTGAAGGGAAACATCAGTCAGTGTAAAACATGAAAAAATAATACTAATTTACAAAGTATCAAGGGTTCATGAGGGAGAGAAAAATTGAGGAGTTGATACCAAGGGCTCAAGTAGAAAGAAAATGTTTTGAAAATGATGGCAACATATGTACAAATGTGTCTGATACAATGGATGTATGCATGGATTGTGGTAAGAGCCATACAAGCCGCTGATAAGTTGATTTAAAAAATACTACTACTACTACTACTACTACTACTACTACTACTAATACCTTCCCAAAAAAAGTTTGTGGGAAAATGGAATTGAAAGATAATGACAATTTTCCATGAAATTTTTGTAGCTCCTTTGTATAATAGTGGCTTCAAAAGACAGAAGGAATCTGAATCCCTCAATCATCTTTCAGAAAACAATAGCCCAGAGAAATCCACAGGTGCAGCTGTGCTCGTCTGCTGGGATTGCTTGTTGCTGTGATTAGCCTCTCCTGATGAATCCATGTCCTCTGTAAGTTCTTTCTGGATTATCAGAATGAAAAACATTCTCCTCCACTCAATTTCTATACATTATGAATACTTTCAGTATTATACGTATCACCAAGTCCTAGTGGTACAGTGGGTACTGTATTAGACGGGGCAGTGGGTAATGTATCAGGCTGCTAATTTCAAGGTTACCAGTTCGAAACTGCCAGTTAGCGAGGAGGCTTTCTATTTCCATAGCTTTGGTAGTCTCGGAAACCCCTGTGGCAGTTTCACACTTTCTGATCAGAGTGCTGTGCATCAGAACTGACTCAATGGCAATGGCATGCTGAGACGATGCCTATCACATTATTAAATAGCATTTTGCACACATTAGCCTCCCCTACTAGTCTATGAGCTCTGTGATGGCAGAGATTGACCTCATCATCTTTTCTTCCCAACACATAGCAGATACTCACTTAAAATTTGTCAGGTACCCTAACTCTAAAGTAATAATGGTTCCAAAGAACTCACCCCAAGGTATTTTTTTAAGTCAAGGAAAGTATTTTCTTCTTCCAATGACAAAGAGTTCTTAGACAATTATTGCTTTGAGAATAAGCATCAATTCATTGAATACTCACAAACCACAAACTCAACTCAAATGGTGCTCTGGGATCACAATGGTGGTTAACAGAAAGCCAAGAGCTATAACGCCAGTGTAAAAATTTGAAAAAAAAAAACCAAACCCATTACCATCAAGTGCATCCCAACCCAAGGCAACCCTGTGAAACGGAGGGAAACGGCCCGAGAGGACATCTCAGGCTGTCAATATCTACAGAAGCAGACTGCCACACTTTCTCCTATGGAGCAGTGGACGGACAGCTGGTGGGTTGCAGACAGCAACAGAGCGCTGACCAAAGGCACCACTAGGTTCCTAGTACAAAGATGAAGAATAACTTATTTCTGCAAAGAATTAAACATGTACACAGAAATTGATACCTGATTTCTTTGCTGTTCAACTTCATCCTCTGATGTGCAGTTGGATATAACCTCAGACCATTCCAGACGCTCCTCTGGTGGCCTCACCACAAGACTGTCGAATAATTCAAAGTAAAGCCATGCCAGATCCTTGGCCAACTGCAGCTTCCCACATGCAATGCGCCTCCATGTAGACCAGGAGAGCCGTGGGTAAGCGCCCTCAGCGGCCCGGGTTCGGACATAAGTGGCTATCTTCCGGAGATAATGAAGGCTGAACTTGGACGGAGGTGGTATCTGCAACGCACCCACTATAAAGGGTTCTGCTTTCACCCAGAGGAGAACTCCAGACTTATCCATATTACTTCTAAGGACATCTGTGTGGAAAGGCTTCTTTGCATACCTATAAAACAATTTTTCTTCACAAACTGAGTTCAAACAAAATTCATTTAAACATTTCCTTGAACGATGAACATTCTTTTTAACTGCTGTTACATGTACTGTATCGTTTGGAAAAAGTGGTACTTTCCAGTCATCAGAATTGTTGTTTTTTTTTTTGGTCAGCTCTCATTACAAATTATTTTAGCAAGATAACTTGTTATAAGATGAAATTATGTGATACAATCTTATTTGAATTCTTAGAAAAAAGTTTCAGGAAAAGAGAGTAAATGTGTGAGGGAGGGGCAGTTGGTGAAAGATCTGAAGATGTTACCTGACTACCCAAATAACATGTTCATTGTACCTGGTTCTTGGGTTATAACTTCTAAAATTTTGAATTGTCTTTGTTACTTCAGAAGGGCCCGAGATCAAACAGAACAGTTTATGCTAAGGACACAGCCCATGGAGTGAGTTGGACATTCCAAAAAGACCCATCTGTGAGTCAGCTGGACTTCTGAGAAAGGGAGGGGAGCTTGGGATTGAGTTCAATCACCTGGTCACTCAATAATCCCTATATCAGGAAATCACGATAAAAAACCCTGACCACTGAAACTCAAATGAGCGTTCTGACTGGTAAAGGGCATCCATCCATGCATCAAGAGGTAAACAAATACTTGGGGACAAGGAAACTCTGCACTCGAGGACCAGCAAGACTTCACCCTATGTATGAGGGCCTACGTATAAAAGCATATGAAAAAATGGAATTACAAGATAATGAAATTTTCCCATAAACCTTTTGAAGCCTCCTAACATGGTGCTCGCCTAAGTTCTGTTAATCATTCTAGCAAATCATCATACCCCAGGCAGTACTAGGAACCCAAGAATTTATAATCTGAAGTCCAGGTGGAACCCATAGTCTGGCATCTGAAGTCCTGGGCAGATTTTGCAGTCTGGAGGACTATCCCTTAATCTGTGAACTCTGATCCAACTTCTTGTGGTTCAGGTTAGAAGCACTGATTGCAGGAAGAGCCAAAAATGGATTGAAATGCATTTGCAATTGATAATTAGATATAAACCTGAAAATATCAAGAGACGTAAAAAAAATCATTTTACTGGGGGCTCGTACAACTTTAATCAAAATCCATCCATCCATCCATCCATTGTGTAGAGCACATTTGTTGCCATCATCATTCTCAAAACTAAATGCATGATTTTTAATGAACAGTTATAAAAATACTTAAGAGTAGAAATCACAGTCCCACTACCAAAGGGAGCAGGTTAATTTTTCTACACATTTATAGGATGCTAGTTTAATTCTAAATTTTGTGATAATGTATACACAATTCTATATTGATGCTTCATGGCATTCTAAATAAATATGTACTCAAAAATTCAACAGATACACAACTTAACACACACTGACTCAGAGCGATCTTATAGGGCAGGGTAGAACTCTCCCTGTGCCTTTCTGATACTGTAACTCTTTACAGAAGTAGAAAGCACAGTCTTTCTCATTAGGGGTGCTCCTTATGTGTCATTTCTTAAAAACTCTAGATTATTACATTGTTTTCCCAATTTTTGACACTTCGGTTTAAAATTTTGTACAGGAAAAAAATTCATGATTCTTAAAGATGGGTAATGGGTAAGGGTTCGAGCATATATTCTACATTTTGTATATCAAGAGTTAAGTTTTTACTATTGTGAACATTATAATTACCATATTTCCATTAACTCCAATATTTTTCCAAGGAAAAATTTTACATGGTTTTTGGCAATATGAATACTTACATTTCTTGAGTTACTGACATATATTCCCATAACTTTCCAAAATTATTGTATCAAATGATACCACTGATTGGCCTATTTTGCATACTTCTCCTTTAAACCTCGGAGCATTGCTGTTTCTGGGCTGAAGGGTGACTCGATATCTGGAGTCTTTGAGACTTCAGACATTCAGTCATTTGGTAGCTGGGCACCATCGTTTCTTCTACCTGTTAGCTTCTGTATCCATGTGTCTTCAGTGACATCAGGAGTCAATTGGTCCACTGATTTTGATTTTTGTTCTTTGATGCCTGATACCTGATTGTTTCAGCACCTCATGATCACACAGGCAAGTGAGCCTCTTTTATGGTGGATTTTGTTGCTCCTGAGCTAGATGGCTGCTCGTTTATGCTCAAGCCTTTAAGACCCCAGATGCTCTATCTTTTGTTAGCTGGGCACCATCTGCTTTCTTCACCATTCTTGCTCATGCTCCCACATGTCCTCAGTGGGCACCTTGGGGATGTATGCACATGGAAGAAGCACACCAGCATGTGTGATCAAGAGGGGCCGAAGGGAGCAGGTATCGAGCACCAAAGAACAAGAATCACATCATTACAAAGGAGGGGGAGAGCAGGGTGGGGACCT
>PVJH01011320.1:0-69334 GCA_004026705.1 Nesogale talazaci
TTTCTCCCTTCTCCCATTCTTCCAAGCTCCCCCCCCCCTTTTCAGAACCATGAGTCCTGCCATTTTTGCCTCCAGACTATTCATCCAGCCTCTCTTATCTAGACAGTCCTGCAGAGACAACAATATGTACAAAAAGCACAGGCATCCTAAGATGAAGCAACTAAAGAAAATAAAACAATGATAACAACAAAGAATCCCCAGTGGGGATTCTACATTCTACACTCTAATGTTCTTAATTTGGAAATAGAAATACAAAGAAGGGTAGTACAACCACTGAGAGAGTTTCTATCAGAACCTAGTATCCTTGCTCTATCATATCTCCCAAATGCTTGTGGAATTAAAAACAAATGCTATATTACATAGGATATAGAGTCCCAGGACAGCAATCAAACTCACTGCCATCAAGTCAATTCTGACTCCTAGTGGACATGTCTGACACTGCAAATCTTTATGAGAGGAATAAACTTCATCTTGCTCCCAGAAGAGGATGGCGGTTTTGAACTGCTGACTTTGTGGTTAGCAACTCAATGCACAACCCACTCCATAAACAGGACTCCCTAGGACAGCAACAGTATGGTTAAATGGTAAGTGCTGAACGTTTTTCAAAAGTGAGAGTAATCTATGGATTCCGTTTCTTGAAAGAAGAGATAAAAAAGAGGTAAGTATAAAGCAAACTTCTTTGAACATCCAATGAGATAATCAAATGACTTCTGCCCTCATGTTCATAATTATCATAAAAACATATTATAACTTCACTGATATTTCCTAAAAACAACAGATTATATACCAGGTGTTTAGGGTTCAAATAAATGTCTTCAGAGTTACATCCAATTCCATAGCCAATTTGGTTGTAAATCCAAATTGAGGAATGGTGGGAATTGAATCGGGACTACTTTTAAGGCCAATTATGCAACTTTTTAGCAGCTACTTAAGAAAATATCTGGAATAATATTTTTGCAGCATTTGGACAAAATATAAACAAGGATGTAGGGAACAGAATGGAGACATATGAAAAATATTGACTTAATGGTCATGCTTCAATATTTTCTTTATTGATTCAACTGAAAAAAAAAGATTGCTTTGTTTTATAAATTATACTGCAATGAAAGAGGTGTTAGTTTCCAGGGTGCATTAGTTCTTTATTTATTTTATTTTTTTAGTTCTTTATTTTTTACCCCAACTATTTTCTGAGTGCCTTTTTATCACTATGCCCTTTTCTAAGTGCTGAGGAAAAATTGTGAAAATGAGAAAAATTGTGAAAAATTCTCACTTGAGAGATTATATCAGAGTAGAGAATAGTATTAGACAAGTAAACAATAAAATAAAATCTCACATTGTGACATATTGCCTTTCTAAGATGTGTAGCATAGTCCATTTGGGTTCACAGATACTCCCTGTGTGTTACAGTTGTGCTTCATAGAGTATTCAGTGACTAATTTTTCAGCATGTCTTTCTTTCGAAGTACCTTGGGGTGATCAAGAACTTGAAAGCCATAGATTTCCAAACTTTTTGGCTTACTACCACCTTTAAAAAAACTGAGCATTTCCCAGCAATTAAAAAATTTGACACTACAGCCCATAATATAGGATAAAGTATAGGTATGTGTTTTGCAGCCCCTCTGAATCACGCAAATGCTCCCCAGAAGGCAGTATTGCCTACTTTGGGATACACTGCTCAATGTTTTCAGACAGACACTGAACACATTGATGAGATTTATCCCACTCAAGGACTCTTGTTAACTTGATGAAAAAACGATCAATGCAAGGGTGTGGTAAGTGATGACTGAGAAGCTCACTGTATTTGAACAAACAGAAGTGGGGCAACATAAAGAGATTATATCAAAATTGAGCTTTCAATAATGAGTAATCTTTGAGAAATCTGATAGACAATGATCAAAAGAAATAAGAAGCTCCTTTTCCAGTGCTATGAGGTCAATTAATTGAGAGGTGGCAATATAAATAGAGCTGTACTGAAGGGCATAGGAGGCAAAATTCAGGGTATGATTATAACTTACAACAGTGAATGCCAATAATGACAATTTATTATAAAGACAACATGGACCTCTCAGAGTGTAAACTTAAATTATAATCAAATAAGAATATCTTATGAATATGATTCTTAATTTTTATATTCCACAGCTTATCTGTTAGTTTGTTATCTGTTATCTGTTATCTGAGGTGGTCAGTATGTTGCTGAAAGGGTTGAAGCTATTTCACTGGTATTTGAAATACCAGCAGGTTTGCCTAAAGTGAACAGGGTTCAGCAGAGCTTCCAGACTAAGAACAGACTTTATTTCTGAAGAATTCAACAATGAAAACTTTATGGATTACATGAAAACATTGCCCAATGCTGCAAACTTCATGAATAGCAACAGTACATTGTCAGAGATGCTGCCAGAAGATGAATTCATCAAAGCTCCCAAATTATATCTGAGGTAGTGTTCTCACAGTAGAGTAAACCATAATGAAGTGTAGATGAATTAAAAACTGTGGAAATAAAGTGTTCAGACACTTCATTTCTCATGGGACATGGCTCAAAAGGTGAAGAAAAAACTGAAAACAGCGATTAATAGTGGAAACTTGGAATAAATGAAGTGTGAATGTAGGAAAATTGGAAGTTTTCAAAAATGAAAGTGAAGTTCGATGTTCTAGACATCAGTGAACTGAAATAGATGAGAATTGGCCATTTTGAATCAGAAAATCACATTCTATACTGTGCCCAGAAGTATAGATTCAAGAGGAATGGTGCTGCATTCACTTGAAAAAGGACACTTCAAGTTCTATCTTGAAGTTCAATACTGTGATGAGTAGGCTTGTTATACTAACATAGCCACAGAAAATAGGTAGGTCTATTGTAACAGGATGACCAACGAACACATGGGATGAATTGAAGGGCAGGGGTAGGAAGGGCTCAGCAAATCCTGCCCTTGCTCTCTTGCTTTTGTATCTTTGCATGAGCCAGCAGTCTTGTTCATCCTGTGCCTCGACCTCCAAGCAAGACTAACCGTGGGACACCTAATCGTGGACTGTGTAGCTGTGAATTGAGGTTGCTTCAAATCCGACTTCACCACACTACTGAAATATACATCTCTTGAGCTGGAGACTGTCAGGCTCTGTCATCTGGCTGACTGTTGGCAACCTGCTTTGCTGTTGCTGCCGGTAGCTGGATAGCCTGAATTGCTCTACAGAGGAATACTCGGGGGCTCTCAAGACTCCAAGGACTGCCAGTCTACTAGCTGTCTCACACAAATGCATTGTATCAAGCCATTTGTACTGCTTTATCAATGAGTTATTTTTCACTTATTATCTTATATATCCTTCTATCTATATAAATATAGAAAGAGAATTACTAGTGTACTGGTTTTATTTCTCTAGAGAACTCTGTCTGACACAGGTGGTACCAGGAGTGCTTCTAGAGAAATAAAATCATAAATATGTGTTTTTTTCATTGGTTCTCTAATCTGATTAGTCTTAAAATCACTGGTGATGCTAATTCTATACCTCAAGATATGGGTAATTTTGCCACCCCTACTAGTCCATATTGTGAAATAGCAAGCTAATAACTAAAGTAGGGACACCGGTAGATGGGGTGCTGGTTAAATGAGAGGCTCTGAGAGATTGCATGTTTGATATTTTCCAGCAGTTTTGTCAAGATGCCAAGTATAGGGAGCTGGTTGGCTGGACCTCCTTATAATGGACTATGATTAAGGAGAGGGATTGCCTAAGAAGCCCGCTTCAAGTGCCAACTCACAGACTTGAAGGTTTCTGTCTGTGCTACAAAGGAGAGTCTTCTTGTCTATAGTAAAAGAGCCAACATTAGTGAGAACCAGGTCCAAAGTCTCACTATGTAAGTGGCTGAATTACAACGTCAGTTGAATGCAGATCTAGAGCAGTGTCCGAAGCCAAAGTGAGGGCATTAACAGGAAAAAATTTAGATCCTGAAACATGGGCTGGGAACATATGGGATGATGATTCAGAAAAAGGGGATATTGTGCTCCATCTAGAAACAATTGAACCAGCCCAGTCAATAGATCCACGCCTCCCAGCTGGAGATAGTAGTCCACTATCAACAAAACAACCCACACCTGAGCAGATTAACCAAACTACTGCAGGCGAAATGCCAGGTATGGCTGCATGTCTACCATTGCCTGAGGGAGATGCCTTACACGAGAGTGCTGAGAACACCCAGGAAACATGCTCACCATTGATAATTTCTGCTAGACCTGCAACTAAAATTAAGGCAAGGGAAGCTCCTAAGGGTGAGATCGAGGTGATTATTCAAGAAGAAGCATGCTAGACTCACAAAGAACTGCTCCAGCTTTCAAATATGTACAAGCAGAAGCCTGGGGAATATCCCTGGGAATGGTTATGTGGGATACTGGTGGAAGAAATGTAATATTAGAACAGTCTGAGTTTCTGGATATGGGACCCCTAAGCACAGACTCTTCTTTCAATGTCTCAGCCAGAGAGCTAAGAGAAGATCCAACTCCTTATTTGGTTGGTTCACTGAAGCATGGGCTGTCAGATGGTCTAGATTAGACCAACTTGAGGGGCCTGATCTACCTTGGTACACTGTAGAAGAACGCATCCAAAAGCTTGGGGAAATTGGTATGTTGGAAGGGATCTATCAGAATCCCAAAAGGGGGTATCCTGAGGACATACCCTTCACCACAACCATAAGAACAAGTTTGTGAAGTGGGCCCCAGCATCTCTGAAGACTCCTGTAGTTGCTATTTTCTGTGCACCAGAATTAACTGTGGGAATGATGGGACTGATTGGACTCCCTGGTGACAGAGGGCAAATGTAAGCACTGAATCCACAGAGACAGGGTGGATGTGGTTATATTAGACAACAAGGCTTTTGTAGTAAGCAAAGCAGCTTGTTTCATGTGGAATTATGGCACTGGCTACTTAGTCACTGTGTCCCTAGGAGTGAAATACATGGGAAACCTACTAAATAGTTATATGACCTATACAGGAGAAGATTGCTGGATTGGGTCAACAGTGGGATAAGGAGTCATGATCACTCAACCAATTCCCAGACCTGAGCCAATTTACAGACCCACAACCCCTTGAATGAGAGGAAGACCAGGTTCCTTCGAAGGAGGACCCTCCTACCTCACCGAAGGTTTATGCTGTTAGTCTTTCTTATAGGCGTCCCCAAAGGGACCTGCATGCAGTCTTTCACAAAAGTGACTGTTCATTGGGGGAAAGGAAATAATCAAACTTTTCGGTGTTTACTGGACACTGGTTCTGAACTGACACTAATTCCAGGAGACCCAAAGTGTTTTGAAGGTCCGCCAACCAGAGTGGGGCCTTATGGAGGTCAAGTCATTAATGGAGTTTTAGCTCAGGGATGCCTCACTGTGGGTCTGGTGGGTACCTGAACCCAACCGTGGTTATTTTCCCAGTCCCAGAATGAATCATTGGAATAGACATACTTAGTAACTGGCAGAACCTCCGTATTGGATGCCTGAAATGTGTAATAAAGGCTATTGTAGTGGGAAAGGCCAAATGGACACCATTAGAATTACCATTGCATAGGAAAATAGTAAACCAAAAGCAGTACCACATTCCTGGAGGGATTGCAGAGATCAGTGCCACCATCAAAGACTTGAAAGATGCAGGGGTGGTGATTCCTAACACATCTCCATTTATCTCACCCATTTGGTCTGTAAAGAAGACAGATGGATTCTGCAGAATAACAGTGGATTATCGTAATCTTAACCAGGTGGTGACTCCAATTGCAGCTGTTGTTTCAGATGTGATCTCATTGTTTGAGCAAATTAATACTTCTCCTGGTACTTGGTATGCAGATATTGATCTGGCCAATGCCTTCTTCTCAATACCAATCTCAAAGAATCACCAGAAGCAGTTTGCCTTCAGCTGGTAGGGGCAACAGTACACTTTCACACCTCTCCCCCAGAGGTACATCAACTCTTCCACCCTGTGCCATAATTTAGTCTTAAGGGACCTCAATCGCCTGTCTATTCCACAAAATATCACACTAATCCATTATATTGGTGACATTATGCTGATTGGACCCACTAAGGAGGATGTATCAAAGACTTTAGACTCATTAGTTGAGCATACAAGAGGTTGGGAAATTAACCCAACAAAGATTCAAGCACCCTTCACCTTGGAAAAATTCCTAGGGGTCCAGTGGTGTATAGCATGTCAATATATTCCCACTAAAGTGAAGAATAAGCTATTGCATCTGGCTCCCCCAACAATGAAACAGGAGGCACTACAACTAGTGGGCCTCTTCAGATTTTAGAGCCAACCTATTCCTCACTTGGGTGTTCTACTTCAGCCTATTTATCAAGTAGTCCTAAAGGCCTCCAATTTTGAGTGGGTCCTGGAACAAGAACAGACTCTGCAACAGGTTCAGGCTGCCGTGCAAGCTGCTTTGCCACTGGGACCATATGATCCAGCTGACCCAATGGTGCTAGAGTTGTCAGTTATTGATAAAGATTCAGGGCGGAGTTTTTGTCAGACTCCTATTGGTAAATCACAGCCTAGACCATTGGGATTTTGGAGTAATGTTCTGCCATCTTCTGCAGACAACTACTTCCCCTTTGAAAAACAGTTGTTGGCCTGTTACTGGGCCTTGGTAGAGACTGAACGGCTCACCATGGGCCACCAAGTCACCGTGAGGCCTGAATGAGCCATTATGAACTGGGTACTATCTGAGTCACAGAGTCATAAAGTTGGACATGCACCACAACACTCCATTGTAAAATGGAAGTGGTACATAAGAGATCAGGCCAGAGCAGGACCTGAAGGTACAAGTGAGCTGCATGAAGAAGTGGCCCAAATGCCACAGTCCCCACTCCTATTACATTACCTTCTCTCTCCCAGTCTGCATCTATGGCCTCCTGGGGAGTTCCTTATGTTAATTTAACTGAAGGACAGAAAAGTCATGCTTGGTTCACAGACAGCTCTGCATGATATGCAGGTGTCACTCATAAGTGGACAGCAGAAGCACTACAGCCTCTTTCTGGGATCTTTCTAAAAGATAGTGGTTAAGGAAAATACCCTCAATGGGCAGGAATTCAGGCAGTGCACCTAACCATTCAGTTCGCCTACAAGGAAAAATGGCCAGATGTGAAACCGTATATTGATTCATGGGCTGCAGCTAATTGCTTGGCTGGATGATCAGGTACATGGAAGGAACGTGATTGGAAGATTGGTGACAATGAGGTGTGGGGAAAAGGTATGTGAATGCATCTCTCTTAATGAGCCAAAAAATAGAGGTAATCATATCTCATGTGAATGGTCACCAAAGGGTTACTTCTGAAGTGGAGGACTTTAACAATCAAGATAAGTGTGGATGAGATCATCAAGTGTGTGGATAAGATGATACACACTATGGAGACTGGCCCTCCTTTTTCCTCTGCCACTCCTGTTATTGCTAAATGGGCACATGAACAAAGTGGACGGGGTGGCAGGAATGGAGATTATGCAAGGGCACAGCAATATTGGCAACCACTCACGAAGGCTGAGTTGACCACAGCCACTGCTGAGTGTCCTATTTGCCAGCAGCAGAAACCAAGGTTAAGGCCAAGATATGGAACCATTTCTTGGGGAGATCAACCGGCAACATGGTGGCACTCCCATCATGGAGGGGGCAGCATTTTGTTCTGGCTGGAATAGACACCTATTCTTGGTATGGATTTGCCTTCTCAGCACACAAGCCTTCTGCCCAAACCACCATTTGTGGACTTACAGAATGCCTCATCTACTGGCATGGCATCCCACATAGCATTGATTCAGATCAAAGAACTCAATTCACAGCAAATTCAGTGGGGGCAATGGACCCATGCCCATGGAATCCACTGATCATATGTTACTCATCATTCTGAAGCAGCTGGCTTGATAGTACGATGGAATGGGCTTTTAAAGACACAAGTGCGATGCAAACTATGTGGCAACAACTTGTGAGGCTGGGGCAATGTTCTCCAGGAAGCTCTCTATGCTTTAAACCAGCAGCCAATATATGGTGCTGTGTCTCCAATAGCCAGGAGTCATGGGTCCAGGAACCAAGGGTGAAAACTGGAGTGGCACCACTTAAAGTTACTTCTATTGACCCACTTGCAGCATTTTTGTTTCCTGCCCTAGCAACCCTATGTGATTCGGGCTTGGAAGTCTTGGTCCCAAAAGAAGGAACTCTCCCATGTGGAAACACAACATGGATTCCACTGAACTGGCAGCTGAGGATGCCTCCTGGCCACTTTGGGCTTCTCATGCCTTTGTATCAACAGATCAGAAAGGGCGTGACTGTATTGAGTGGTATGATTGACCCAGATTTTCAAGAAGAAATTGGGCTGGTGTTACATAATGGGGGTAAAGAGGAATATGTCTGGAATCCAGGAGATCCCACAGGTCAACTCTTAGTGTGACCATGCCCTTAGATAAAAGTAAATGGTAAATTACAGCAACCCCATCATGAGAGGACATCTAATGACCTAAACTCCTCAGGAGTGAAGGTCTGGGTTACCTCACCAGGCAAAAAACCACAACCAGCTGAGGTGATTGCTGAGGACAAAGGTAAAAAAGAATGGATAGTAAAACAAAGTAGTTATGACCATGTGATCAATTGCAAAAGAGAGGATTGTGACTGTTCATTTATTTTCTGTATATGAGCTTATTGAATATCTTTTCTTTGTTCATGAATGATAAATCAGCTACAATTGAATTCAGTGTGTTCTCATTTATAAGTAAGGTAGATGTTTGATATTAAGTAAAAGTTTGATTTCCTTTATACCTGGAAATTTTGTATGGATAAAGAATTGTGTACAGGTGCCATGTTGGCAAGGGGTCCATTGTGATGGGTAAGCTTGTTATGCCAACATGGCCACAGAAGATAGGTAGGTCTGTTGTGACAGCATGGCCAATGAACACATGGAACGAATTGAAGAGCAGAGATAGGAAGGGCTCAATGAGTCCTGCCCTTGCTCTCTTGCTTTTGGATCTTCGGACCAGCCAGCTGCCTTGTTCATCCTGTGCCTTAACCTCCAAGCAAAACTAACCGTGGGACACCTAATCATGGACTGTATAGCTGTGTGTTGAGTTTGCTTCAAGTCCAGCTTCGCCACACTCCTGAAATATGCATCTCTTGAACTGGAGACTGCCACACTGCCAACTGACTGACTTATGGTGACCTGCTTTGCTGTTTGCTACTTGTAGCCAGATAGCCTGAATTGCTCTACAGAGGACTGCTTGGCGGCCCTCAAGACTCCAAGGACTGCCAGTCTACTGGCTGTCTCACACATGTGAGTTGTACCAAGCCATTTGTACTATTTTATAGATTAATTAATTTTTATTTATCTTATATATCCTTCTATCCATAAAATACATAAAGAGAATTACAAGTGTCCTGGTTTTGTTTCTCTAGAGAAACCTGTCTGACACAAATACTATCCGTGATTGGATCATATCTATCAGAATACAAGATAATTCAGTCAATACATCCATTATTCAAACTTATGCACAATACACTAAAGCTAGTAAAGTGGAAATTGAAGAATTCCATCAACAATTAGTCTGAAATTGATCAAATATGCAATCAATAAGTATTGATAATCATTGGTGATTATAATTCAAAATGTAAAAAGAAAGAGGAAGGAATAGTAGTTAAAAATATGAACTTGGTGATAGAGAAAAAGCTGGAGACAGCATGATAGAATTTTTCAAGACTAACAACTGCTTCATCAAAAAAATTTTATTCAACAACATAGTGAATATGCAGGTAAATTCTCCAGAAGGAGTACATGAAAATTTCATCTGGGGGAAGAAAGAATGGAGAAGCTCATTATCAGGAGATAAAACCAAACCAGGGTCTAACTATGGAACAGTTCAAGAATTACTCTATGTAAGTTCAGGTTCAAGGTGAAAAAAAATGAAAACAAGACCAAAATAGATAAAATATGACCTACTCCACTTGAATTTTCAGAATATCTCAAGAGCAGATTTGACCACTTCAACTCTAAAGACAGATATGATTAGCGGTTAAATCAAGAACATCAAGAACATCATTCATGAAGAAAGTAAATGTTCATTGTGGCTGTCATGTGCTTGACATCAATTTCATAATTGAGATAAAGGGGTAGATTCTAGCCTGTTAATCTGAACATAACAAATGTGGCATCTGTGTGGGCATCACTTTCTCCTGAGTATTCTGGGAAGTCTTGCAGTATTTCCCAATTACAGAAGAGAAACTTGACTCTCAGTCTCTTGGAGTCTGACTACTGACAAGACGAGATGACAGCGTGATGATCGATCCTGATTTCTGGAGACTGGAGGAGCCAGAGAAGAAGCCACATGTTCTTACCCAGATTGAACCAGACCTTTGGGGCTGGCTGGAGAAGCCACAGAGAAACCCCTGCCAGTGCTGAGATGTTTCTACTGCCAATTGATACTGCTGACGGACCCTGAGCCCTGCAAATGTGCCAAGGGGAGACCCTTATGAGTGGCAGGATGCTTTAATTGCACATGCTTCATGAGTCAGAGGGAGACTTTATAGACTGGTATCAGACATATGAGCTAATAGTTGGGATGTTCCATTCCTCTTATATATAAATCTTTTCCTTATATCCATGTGTGTCTATGAATTTGTTTCTGTAGTCTATCCAGACTAACACAGTCATTAAAAAGATGGGAAAGAAAGAAAAATCAAAGTAGATGTCAGAATAGACTCTGAAACTTTCCCTTAGTTATAGAGCAACTAAGAAACATGGAGAAATAATGAAGTAAAGGGGCAGAACAAATTTTCAATAGGCACCTTGTAGGCACCTTGAAGACAAAGTAAAATATTATAATGGAAAGTCCAAAGACTTAGAGATAGAAAACAAAGCAGGAACATGCTAAGTATATCATAATCGGTAAGATGTGAAGGAAATAAAATCAATTTTCAAGTTGAAATTTTGAAAGATTTTTGGATAAAATATTGAGTGATGCAGGGAGCATCCAAAGAAGATAGATAGGGCTGAGCCCCAGTGGTGTAGTGGTTGTGCATGGGACTGTGGCCCACTGTGTTGGAGGTTCAAATCCAGCAGCAAGGCTGGGCCTCCTACTCCCACCACCAGAGGGCAGTGATGCCCCCCCAAAAAATAAAAAAACAAAATGAAGATAGAAAGAACACACAGTCACTGTATCAAAAATAAATAAATAAAATTGCAAGTCAACTCCCACCATTTCAAGACATAGCATCAGATCTAGAACCTATGATACTGATGGAAGAAGCCCAAGCTATACCAAAGCTATTAGCCAAAAATGCACCAGGATTTGATGAAATAATATCATTTGAAATGTTTATACAAGCTTATGAAGCACTGAAACACTCACTCATCTATGCCAAGAGATGTGGAAGACAAATGCTTGGTCAACTGATGGGAAATGATCCATATCTGTACCCATTCCAAGAATGATGACTGAACAAAATGTTCAAACTATATCAGAATATCATTGATATCAAATGCAAATACAATTCTGCTGAAGATCATCCAACAATTGTGGCTGCAGTACACTGACAAAAGTGCGGCCAGATTAAGAAGTTGAACAAGGGATATTATTGTTGTTGTCAGATGTATCTTAGCTAAAAGCAGAAAACACCAGAAAGATATTTACTTGTGTTTTATTGATTATGCAGATATATTCCAATGTGTGGATCACAAAACACTATGTATAGACTTGAGAAAAAGGAGAATTCCAGAGCACTTCACTGTGCTCATGCAGAAACTGCATGAATCAGTATTACAGAGCCAGGGAATATTGCATGATTTAACATCAGGAAAGTTGTGTGTCATGGTTGTATCCTCTCACCATACTTAATTCAATGTGTTTACTGAACAAATAATCAGTGAAACTGGATTATTTGAAAAAGAATGAGGCATCATGCTCTGAGGAAAGTTTATAAATCTCTTATTTGCACATGATATAACCTTGCATACTACAAGTGAGATGAATTTGAAGCAATTTTTTGGCATCACTGCCCTCTGGTGGGAGTAAGAGGCCCAGTCTTGCTCCTGAAGAGCTGCTGCTCGATTTGAACCGCCAAGCCAGTGGGCCGCAGTCCCACATTCAACCTCTATGCCACCGAGGCTCAGCCCTAATTTGAAGCAGTTAATTAACTAATAGATTGAAGCCTTTAAAATTCAATGTAAAGAAGATCAAAATCCCCATAATTGGACCAATAATTAAAGTAATGAGAAATGGAAAAATATTGAAATTTTCAAAGATTTGGTTTTGTTTGGGATCCACAAAGTTCATGGAATTAGCAGTCAGGAGTTCAAATGACATGCTAACCCACTGCAGTGGGTTAGTCTGCTGCACCAGACCTCTTTGAAGTGTTGAAACACAAGGACTTCATTTTGAGGAATAAGGTACACCTTCCCCAAACCATGCTGTTTTTCATTTCTTTCATATTGATGTGAAAGTTGGACATTGACTGAGAAAGTGACAATAAAATTTGATGCCTTTGAATAATGGTGCTGTCAAAGAACATTGAAAGTACTGTGGGTTGCCAAAAGAGCAAACAAATCTGTCTTGAAAGAATTAAAGCCAGAATGTTACTTAAAGGCAAGGATGGCTACATTTTTTCTTATATGCCTTAAACATGCTATCAAGAGAGATTAACACCTGGAGAAGTATATTACTCTTGTTAAAGTGGAGGGGCAGTGAAAAAGTTCAACGATGGATTGACCCAGAGACAGCAACAATGAGCTCAAGTATAACAAGAATTGTGAGAATGGTCGAAGACTCAGTGATGTTTCCTTGTGTTGTACATAGACTTGCTAAAGGTCAGAAGTGACTTGCTGGAATCTAAGAACCACAACAGTCAATTTTATATTAGAGTAACAGGTATAAAAGAGGACAATCCTGAGGAAGGTGGGTAATATGGTTATTTTAGTTTGTAAAAGGTTACAAAAACTTAATGCACTCAACTGCAAAATTAAAGTTCAGAAGTTAGAATTCAAACATAAGAATCTGAGAAAGACTTGTCCTGGCTATCTACTTCGGAGAAAACCAACCATGAAAACTCAATATAATTACTCTGACTTACATGGAGATGACGTAAGTCAAAATCAATGGAAGGGCAGCTGGTTTAGTCTAATGAGTTTCAAATATGTTGTGAAAAAAATATATATATATATATTTGGTGGTGGTGGTGGTGGTGGTGGTGTTTAGGTGTCATTGAGTTGGTTCTGACCCATAGCAATGGTTTGCAGAACAGAACAACACACTTCCCAGTCCTGCACCATACTCACACTTTTTCCTATGAATGAGCTAATTATTGCAGCCACTATTTCAATCTATCTCATTGAGGACTCTCCTATATTCACTGCCCCTCTATATTATCAATAATAATGCCCTTCTATAGAGGATCATCTCTTTTACATTTCCAAACAGTTTAAGATGAAGTCTGGGTATTCTTGCCTTCCAATGGAATTCTGTTGCAGGACAGATTTGTTTGTTCTTTTGATAGTTCTTTCCATATTCTTTGCCAGTGCCACTTCAAAGGCACTGATTCTTCTTTATTTTTCAGTATTCTATTTTCATATGAATATGAGACAATTGAAAACACCATGGTTGGGTCAGGCACAAATTAGTCTTCAAATTAACCTCGCTGCTTTCAAAACTCTAAAGAGGTCTTATGCAGCAGATTACTTAACACAATGCATTGCCTTGATTTCTTATCTGTCATTTCTCTGAACACTGATTGTGGATCCAAGGAAGACAAAATCCTCAACAACTTAAAGATTTAAAACTGTTCTCCCTTTATCATGATGTTACCTATTGGTTCAATTGTGAGAATTTTTATCTTTTTATATTGAATTTAACCCATGCTAAAAACTGTAAATCTTGATCTTCAAGTGTTTTAATTTGTCTTCACTTTTAGCAAGCAAGATTTTGCATTCTGCATATTGTAGATTATAAATAAGCCTTACCAAATCCTAATGCCACATTCCTCTTTAGGATGTGATGACCTAACCCAGTAATATACTTTTCCTGATTTCAAACCATGCAGTATTCCCTTCTTCTATTCTGACGACTGCTTCTAGATACTTATGAGTACATGGAAAACGTTCTGGAATTCCCATTCTTCTCAATATGTTCCATAGTTAGTTATGACCCTCATAGTTGAATGCCTTGGTATAGTCAGTAAAACTCAAGTGAGCACTTTTCTGGATGTAGTCGAGTTTAAGCCAAGATCCATCTAACAGCAGTGATATTCCTTGTTCCCCATCTTCTACTGAAGCCATTCAGAACATCTGGCAGCTCCCTCTATGTAACACTACAGCTGTTGTTGGTTGATCTTCAACAAAACTTTATTTCATGTAATCTTAATTGTTCCATCATTTGACCATTCTGCTGGGTCATCTTTCTTTGGAATAGGTAAAATATTAATTTCTTCCATTGGTCAAAGTCACTGTCTTCCAAATTTCCTGACATTTTAGCTTAAAATATAGGTGTCATAATATCTTTATAGTTTAAAAAAAATAATTTTCATGCTCCCGAATCTACCAGACAAGTCCGGCTAGAACAGGGAATGTACACTGGAGTCTAAAACATGGGGAATTTAGGATAGATATTCCCTCAGGACTAGTGATGAGTGATACTGGGAGAGTGAGGTGATGGTGAAGTTGAAAGGGGGAACCCATTTCAAGGATCGACATATAACCTCCACTCTGGGCATGGCCAACAGGGAAGTGAGTGAAGGGACACATTGGACAGTGTATGATATGAAAAAGCAATAGCAATTTTTAAATTATTAAAGGTTCATGGGAGAAGGGAAAAGGGAAATATGGTACTGGGGGCCTAAGTGGAGAAAGGATGTTTTGAGAATGAGAGTGATGTTGGCAACAACTGTGCAAATGAGGTCTGCGTACAATTGATGTATGTATGGATCATGAGGGGAAGCGTATGAGTACCCAATAATATGATTCATCTTTATAGCTTTAAATACATTACTCTGAGTTTTGAGGGATAAATGTATTTGGGGGGAGTGAGAATGGAAGAAGAGGTTGTTATTAAGACATTTTTTCATTGGAGTGGAGTTGGAAAGAAGGCCCTGAATGGCATATACAATTAAGTGTTTAACTATTAATCATGAGATTGGTAGCTTCAACCCACCCAGAGTTATTGGGGAAGAAATCTGGCAATAGATCTCTGAAAAACCACATGAAGACAAACCTCTGCATACATGTAGTGATCCTGGGCCCAAATAGACTTGATAGCAACCAGGAATGATAAAATGGTAGTAACTTTGACTGGAGAGACACACTAGAAAGTTGATTTTATTAAACACATTTGTACCAGAAAATGAGTGATGCATTTGGATGTAGAAGTGATAAAGTCTGCCAATTTGTGGAGGAGATAGGACTAGCTGGATTCAGAAATTAGGTGAATGCAATTGTCTTGTACAGTGACTGTGGCTAGATAGCAGCAGTTAAGCACTCATCTGTTAATTGAAAGGTTGTGATTTGAATCCACCAGTCCCTCTACATGAGAAAGATATGGTATGTAACTTCTTCCTTGTCACTCCACAGAAGGAAGAGTTGGAAGTTTTCGGATATAATATTACAACCTTGGACACCTTATGGGACAATTCTACTCTATGTTATAAGGTGGCTATGTGTTGAAATTGTCACTATGGTAATGGGTCTGCTTTTCTTTTGGGTTTTTTAAAAAAATATTGTATATAGTGAAGCTTCCTGGGATTGGGGGAAGCAGCTGTTCTATAGCATGAATGAGATATTAGTGATGTCTATTAGGCATCCAGTTGGAAATTTCAAATAATCAATTGGGCTTTGAGTTTGAAGTTCAGGGAAAGGTATGGCCAGAATTAGCCAAATAAATTCGAAAATCACCACTTCATAGTCAGTTTGTCTTATCTCCTTAATTTTGGCTTTAACAATCATCACTGATCATCCCACCACCTGTTTCATTGTCCTCATAGTGACCACAATACGTCAATTGTGATCTACTAGTCAATTTCAAAAGCAATGTGATTAGATCATATGGCCTTAAAAATAGATGTAAGGCTATCATCAATCCCATTACTTAATTGATATTCCATGCAGTCAATCAGATGCAATCTTAGGTGTGAAACCCATGAAAAAACAAATGTGCTAAGTGCAGCAAACTGACACGCTAAGTTATTGCCAATATTTAGACTTTTTTTCTTTCAAATGTAAGAAAGGGTATTAAAATAACTGGGGGAGCTGGACCAAGTAAAAAGACAAAAGCATAACAGTTTCGTACAGAATGGGATATTTTTGACACTACAAGCCAGCATTCAGCTGAAGTCCAGAGTGCAAAACAGTTCTGGAACTTACTTGCAGAGGGAAAATATCCAAACATGAAAAAATGTGCTACCTTCTTGACTGCATTATTTGCCTCTACTTATTTATGTGAGTCAGCCTTTTCCCAAATAAAGATCATTAAGTCATACTGTTCCACGATGTCTGATAATCATTTAGAAGTGTGCTTGAGCAGCTACTGACCAGAGTATGCATCCTTGACTCATTCCATTCAGTGGAAGTCATCAGAGTAAACTCAGGTAATGACTAAAATGTACATATTTAATTGTGTTGTGTTGTGTTGTACAATGTGGACTCATGAGGTTGTGCAAGGTACATAAGCATACATTACATACAGATAATTCTCAATGAATTTATGAATATTGTAATAAATAAATAAAATACATGTTTTGCATTTTTGTAGTTGGTAGATAATTTTGACTTGATCATTGTATAAGTAACTCACAAGCTGAAAAAGTGTGATCAACCCCTGATATATAGGGATTCTGAGAGTAAATCTTGATGGACGCAGACAGCCTAATGTTTCTTCTATAGAGGGGATGATGAGCTTGAACAACTGACCCTGAGTTTAGCATCCCAACATTTAACCCACAGCTACAAGATGAAAATTTCAAGGTCATAATTAATACAAGGTTTCTCCTAGCATGGCACCGCCAATAGGCAAATCAGAATTAACTTTCATGCTTCACATACTTCCAATTTTGAGGCCCTAATGCGAGATACTTTTATTTAATATAATATATGGCAGGGCCACAGAATCTTAGAAGAAACTCTCCAGGGATCCTGATGCCTACCAGATTTATACCTTCAATGCTGGCATGATCATTAAATGGAGAAAAATAAGTGTTTTTTGGTCGCTATTCTGGCAAGGTTTCCAGTGGTGGTTAGCGGATGGAGGACACCATACTTTCCATGGTGTCTTCATTCAATCATGTGTCTGTAGAAGTTTGTTTTAAGATGCTCCAATTCTGTTTTGGGATATTTCGTTTTAGTTTAATGTAATGTTGGTCTCAAATTGGTGGAAAGAAAAATTAACTTAAGTGTCATTTAAGAGACACATATATTCCACTGATGTATTCTGACTCATAGTCTATCATAGGACATCTATATTTGATCAAGCATATCATATACTTCCAAATCTTTGATGACCTAAGACAATAAGTAAAAAAATCTCTGCACTTTGAATCGCTTTATCTTCAAGTCCCTATTACTGAAACATGCTCATATACAGAATTTCATTTACATTACATTGCAGTACCATCTGCCTGTTCTCTTTTTATGTTGAAATGAGACTAATGAGAAAAAACAGCTGGTCTCCCTACTGCATTTCTGAAATGTAAAAAAAGGTGTATTTGAGATTAACTTGGTTTCATAGGAACTTTATCACTTTCACAAAGGAGTTGGTGAGTAGTACTTGCTATTAATCTTTAAATGTATGTTCTCCAAATGTACATATATGAAAAGTACTCTAACATCTTCATAAATTGAATTTTTAAGTGAAATTTTTTAAGTGAATTTTTAAGTAAATTTTCAGCAATTCATGATAAGCTGCTCATAATTTTTAGCATCATGCAAAACTTCAAATTTTTTCATTTCTAACTAAAATAATTCTGAAAATACAGTAGACTTGAGCAAATTAACTAATGAAAAAGGCACAAAAATGGAAATAAACAGCTTGTTTTAAGTAGAAAATTATAATAAACTGTATCTATTAATTCATTCTAGATTAAATCACTAGGAAATTTTAAAAGTCCTTACATATCCATTACATAATTGTTCTTTATAAATCCCTATGAAGTATATAATAGAGATAATTATCAGTTCTATTTAATAGTTAAAGCTTTAAGAAAATACGTTACTTGCCCAAGGTCATATAACAACCTTCGGGGTGAAGTAGGTTATACACTAGGTTGAGGACCTCCAGGTCTGCATTTAGAAACTGGCAGGCACTCCATGGGAAAAGGTGGTGGTTTCTACTCCTGTAAAGATTCATCATTTTGGAAGCCCACCGGTGCAACCCTCCTATGTCCTAAAAGATCACTGTGAGTTAGAAGCCACTCAATGACAGTTAGTAAGTGCTTAATCAATGGCTTGAACTCAAAGATTTTTTTATTCCAAATTTGGTGATTACCCAAAACTCAGGAGTGAAGATTCTTATCAAAATGCATATGAACTGATGACCAATCTCTACCCTGATATTCTGAATTAGAAATCCCCCCTTGCTTACCAGTTGTTTCTAGCGTGATTCTAAGTAGACGTGCCTAATGAGAATTTTTACATCTGTTTTACAATAAAATTATAAAGAATGTTATCTATGAGATATTGGGCCAACGAGACTTAAAATCTGTATCAACAGAATTTAATAGAAAGGAGGCAACAAGTGAAACATAGATGGAAACTAGAAATGGAAAATCTCTAGGAATAATTGGATCCAAGACATAAAATGGTATCATCAGTATCGAGTTCCACTCCAAGTATTTCATTGATGAGACTAGAAACCCTTCTCCTTGGACATTTGAGGGAGCTAGATGCAAGTTACATTTCAAACAACAGTAGGGAACTGCTTCTCTCTATGATCACCAGCAACAGTTTGGGTTTAACTTTGACCAACTCTAATGGTGCTGAGGATTGGATTTCAGTGCTGTGTCTCCTGAATGTGCTTAACCAGCAGCTGGTGTAAACTCCCTACCACACAGTAGACAGTGGCTCTCAACCTATGGGTTGCAACCCCTTTGTGGGTTGAACAATCATTTCACAGGGTTGCCTGATTCATAACAGTAGCAAAATTATAGTTATGAAGTAGCAACAGAAATAGTTCTATGATTGGGTTCACCACAACATGACTAACTGTATTAAAGGGTCATGGCATTAGGAAGGTTGAGAACCACTGCATTAGAAAAAAGTGAAGAATGGCACCAACAAGACAAATTCAGCTAATATTGAGTACATGGTTTTTGTTACTGTTTTTGTTATGTTCCATCAAGTCTACTCTGACCCATAGCAACTCTATACACAAAAGAATGAAACACTGAAAGTTCCTGCACTATCCTCCCAATTGTTCTATACTTGATGCAGCCACTGTGTTAATCCACCTATTTTGTGCAAACCCTCTACTTGACCAAATAAGATATCCTTCTCCAGGAAAAGGCTTCCTTGATAATATGACCAAATAATGTAAAACCAACCGTGCCATCCTTTTCTCTAAAAAGCACTCCTGCCTTACTTCTTTCCAAGAATGACTGCTTGATCCTTTTAGTAGTCCATGGTACTTTCCATATTCTTCTCCAGTAGCAAAATTCAAATGCATCAGTTCTGTTTTGGTCTTCCTTAATCAATGTCCAATGTTTACAGGCATATAATGCAAAATAGTACATCTTGTTTTGGAACAGATGAACTTTTGTTCGCAAAAGCAATATCTTTGTTCTTCAACACTCTAAAGAGATCTTTTGCAGTATATTTATGTGGTGGTCACATACTAAATATCAATTTCATGATTGGGAGTCTAGGGGTGGAGTCTAGACTGTCAATCTGGAGATAGCCAATGAGGCCTCTGTGTGGGCATGGCTTTCTTCTGAGAAATTTGGGAAATATTGCAGTATTTCCCAATTGGAGAAGAGAAACTTGACTCTTAGTCTCAGAGAGATGAACTACTGACAAGATGAGATGACAGCATGCTTATTGATCCTGATTCCTGAAGAATGGAAGAGTCAGAGGAGAAGCTGCATGGGCTTGCCCTGATGGAACCAGACCTCTGGGGCCAGAGAAGCCACAGAGAGACCCCTTCCAGCGCTGAGATGATTTTAATGCCAATGGACACTGCTGATGGACACTGAGCCTTGGAAATGAGGAGCCATGGGGAGACTCCTGCCAGCATTGGGATGTCTCTACCCCACCTGGCACCCATTGGCCTGTGACTTTATGAGTTGGAAAGAGACTTTATAGACTGGTATCAGACATATGGGCTAATATCAGACTTATGACCTTGATTGGACTAGGTTGGGATGTTTTCTCAATGTTCCATTCCTCTTGTATATAAACCTTTCCTTTATATCCATTCCTCTTGTATATAAACCTTTCCTTTATATCCATATGCATGCCTATGAATTTGTTTCTCTAGGCTACCCTAATACAATTTACCTAATACAATATGTATTTTAATCTCTTCACTGTTGTTTCTCTTAGGATTGATTGCAGAGCAAAGCAAGACAAAATATTGTAAAGATTCATCATTTTGGAAGCCCACAGGGGCAACTCTCCTATGTCCTACAGGATCACTATGCATCAGAAGCAACTCAATTGTGGTCAGTAAGTGCTTAATCAAGAGCTTGAACTCAGAAAATTTTATTTCAAGACTGGCTGTTACCCAAAATTTGGGAGTTAAGGTTCTACTTCTTTTATCATAATGTTACCTATTAGTCATGTTGTGAGGACTCTGGTCTTCTTTTTATTGAGTTTCAATCCATACTAAAAGTTATAATCCTTGGTCTTCATCAGCAAGTGATTCAATTTTTCCTCAGTTTCAGCAAGCAATATTGTTTAATCTGCATGCTTCAGGTTGTTAATAAGCATCTTTCCAATCTCAATGCCACACTCTTCTTCATATAAACCAACTTCTCTGTTGATTTTCTCAGCATATCAATTGAAAAAGTTTATTGAAAGGATATAATGCTGACCCACAGATTTTCTGATTTTAAACCAATGTAGCAGTCCCATATTCTGTTTTTACAATTGCCTTTTGATCTATGGGAAAGTTTCATATGACCACAATGAAGCATTCTGAAATTATTCTTTTCAAAGTTATCCATCACTACTGTGGTCCAATAGCTGAATGTTTTCACAAAGTCAATGTAACACAAGTAAACATCTTTCTGGTATTCTCTTTTTGAACCAAGATCCATCTGACATTACAATGATGCTACATGTCCTCTTTTGAATCTGGCCTGGCAGTTCTCTGTCAGTGTATTATTGCAACCATTTTTGGATGATCTTAAGAAAAAAATTATTTGTGTGCAATATCAATCATATTGTTCTATAGTTTGAGCATTCTTCTGAGTCACCTTTATTTGGAATGGGCATAGATATTATCTCTTCCAGTCAATTGATCAATCAGCTCTCTTCCAAATACTTGACATAGATGAGAGCTTCTTCCGGTTTCTGAAAAAGTTTAATAGGTATTCTGCCAAATCCTGGAGCCTTGTATTTAGCTAATGGAGTCAGTGTGGTTTAGACTTCCTTCTTCAGCACTATTGGTTCTTGTTCATATGCTGCCTCCTGAAATGGTGAACTGTGGAATAGTTCTTTATGGTAAAGAGAATATGTGTGTTTTTCAATCTTCTCTTGATGATTGCTCCATTATTCAATATTTTGTTCATAATATATTTCATTCAGTTCACCAAGAATTTCAAAATATAATCTTTTTGTATTTCATCCTTAGTTTTTTCTAAGTCTTGAACTAACCTACTTTATTTTATGTAAGAATTTAGGAGTTTCATATGTTCTAGTATTGTGGAAAATACTTCTGAGTGACACAAATGATTGGTAATTGACTAACAATGGAAAGATCAGTGGTTCAAACCTATCCAACATACTCATGATCACTGTGAAAAGCAATACCTATCAATCCACTTCCATAAATATTACAGTCAAATAAATCCTATAGAGCTCTATAACACATACGATGTGCACAAATTTTATGCTACTGCACTAAATTCAAATTAAATAAAACTTCTGCCAGGAAGTAATCTGCATTAAAAAACAAAAGCAAACATTTAGCTATGATAAGCATTTTTTTAGTATTTTTAGCAGTCAGTGATGTATTTGGGCTTGAATTTTCACAAAAGTACATTGAAACATTCATAGTAGCTTCAGAAGTCAAAGTAGTGTCTAGAAGTACAAAAGCTATTTGTATAGAATAAATTGGGTCAATTTATCATTTAAATTAATCACAAATTTCATTTTACCAAGAGTTTGAAACATTAATAAACATATTAATAAACAATTAATGAACATATTAATAATCTTAAAGAGTACATCTTGATTTTTCTATTCCACCATCCTTCCACTCTCCCAGTACCACAACTTCCACCACCAATCCTGAGGGAACATCTATCCTAAATTCTCCATATTTTCAACTTCAGTATAGCTCCCCTGGTCTAGCTGGATTTGTCTTGTAGAATTGGGTTCATAATAATGGGTGGGAGGAAGGAACTGAGAACTAGAACTAAAGTTGCATATTTCATCGTTACTACACTGTATCCTACCTGCCTCATCTCCTCCCTGCAACCCCTCTGTAAGAGAATGTTGCTTCACCTATTGATGGGCTTTGGGTCCACAATATGTTCTTCCCTTATTTATAATGATATAATTTTAGTTCTCTGATGCCTGACACCAGATCCTTTCAGCACCTTGTAGTCACATAGGATGGTGTGCTTCTTCCATGTGGGCTTTGTTGCTTCTGAGCTGGATGGCTGCTTGTTTACTCAAGCCCGTAAGACTCCAGATGCTTTATCTTTTGATAGCTGGGCACCATCAGCTTTCCTCAGCACATTTGTTTATGCACACATTTGTCATCGGTGATCATATCAGTAAAGTGAGCTCACAATATTATGATTTTTAGTTCTTGAAGCCCGATCTGATCCCTTTGAAACACTGTACCTTGACTGGCTCCTACACTCCTTAAAACCCCTCTGTGAGGGGATGTGACTTCACCGATTGATGGGCTTTGGGTCCCCACTCAGCACATCCCCTCCTTTATAATGACACAATTTTTAGTTCGTTGATGTCTGACATCAGATCCCTTCACACAGGCTTGTGTTCACACAGGCTGGTGTGCTTCTTCCATGTGGGCTTTGTGTTGCTTCTAAGCTAGATAGCCGTTTGTTTACCTTCAAGCCTTCAAGACCCCAGGCACTATATCTTTTGATAGCTGGGCACTATCAGCTTTCTTTACCACATTTGCTTATGCACACTTTGGTCATGAGTGATTGTGTAGGGAAGGTGAGCATCATGGAATGCTAATTTAATAGAGCAAAATATTCTTGTACTGGGGAAATAATTGAGTGGAGATCCAATGTCCATCTGCTGTCCTAATACTAACCCTAGAAGTATGCACGCATTGATCTACTTCCTATCATCCTATGTAAGTATATCCATTTATGTATATGTCTATATTTAAACCTCTATCAATGGCTTTTACCACTCAGTTCTTTCTTCTAATTCCTTTTACTTTCCTCTTGCCCCACTAATCATGCTCAGCCTCTATTGGGGTTTCAGTATTTTCTCTCTGTAATATTACTTTTGATCAATCCCTATTGGGCCTCTCAAACCCACCTTGTCACTGATTTTGAATCTCTTGTCATTTTCTTATCCCTAGGCTAGTCAACACCACCATCTTTCCCCTTCCTCCCTATCTCCCATGCCCCTTGTTCCCTCAAAAGCAGTCCTGTCTGGTCGCCTCCAGATTGTTCTTTCAGCCTATCTTATCTAGACAGACCTGCAGAGACAAAATATGTACAAAAAAAGGTATTGTGTTAGTCCAGGTAGACTATAGGAACAAATTTGTAGACATGCATATGGATATAAGGGAATGGTTTATACACAAAAGGAATGGAACACTGAGAGAGCATCCCAACTCAATCCAGTTCAAAGTCATAAGTCCAATATTAGCCCATATGACCGATACCAGTCTATAATGTCACCTTCCAAATCATGAAGTCACAGGTCAGTGGGTGCAGAATCCCGGCACTGGCAGGCTCCTCGCTTCCAGGGCTCAGGGTTCATCAACAGCATCCAGTGGTGGCAGAAGCAACTCAGCACTGGCAGGGGTCTCCACATGGCCTCTCCAGCTTCAGAGGTATGGCTCCATCAGTGCCAAGCCATGTGGCTTCTCCAGCTCCTCAGATGCTGCCATCTTGTCTTGTCCATGATTATTCCTCTCTGAGACTAACTCCCAACAACTGGGAAGATAGTGTCTCATAATCACAAGCTTCTCATCTTCTTGGTAGATTTCCCAGACATATCAAGAGAAAGCCATGCCCACACAGAGGCCTCATTGGCTACTCAATGGCTATCTTCAGATTAACAGGCTAGACTCTACCCCTATATTTCAATCGGGGTCATAAGCACATGACCACCACAGGCCACCCCTTGCTAATTTCACACTTTCACATAGCTCTGTAATCATATGTAACTTTCAAATAAACAATAAAATCATATTAATACCTAACAGGATAAAACTAAAATGCATACATTTCAACATGTGTCACTATCATTTAAAAATAACATTCTATAAGTGACCAAAACAAAAGATATCCTGTGCCTTATAACTGTAGTTACAAAATATTTGCACCTTGATCCTCTAATCCAATGAATATACTTTCCACCACCTATGAGAGGCATCCTAACATGAAGCAACCAAAGGGAAAAAAATGATAACAACAAAGAAACCCCACTGTCATATATATATATATATATATATATATATATATACATATGTATGTATATATATGCAAAAATAATAACAAAATAAGAATAAAAACCTATAAATAGTTTAGGGTCTGTTTGTTGACATCCAGGACTGCTGCCCAGTTGAGTAAGATGAAGTCCCACATCCTGGCCCCAAAGTATATCCTTGACACTCCATATGAAACTTCATGATCTGTTGCACACTTAGTTTTTTGCCATGGTGTGGTTGGGTTAGACAGAATATAATCCTGATCCCGTTTCTCCACTGTTGTCCTCAAAGGGATTTGGGTCAGCGAGGGAAGTCATATTTCATAGTGTGGCTAGCCATATGATCCTTTTTGTGCATCAGCTGTTCTGATGCACCACCCTGGAGACTCGGTGGGCCAGGATGCACTCTTTTCTTACTCTCCATTCATCTGTTCTCATATGCTCTAGTCAGACATATCTCGTTCCCCAAGCTGGAGCGTCAGCGTTAACCTCCAAAGGACACTCTCCTGGGGGGAGAGGCGGCTGCTTTCATAGTTGGAATTGGAGTTGGGTGTTCAGATCTCTCTACTGGTTCCCCACCATCATGCCATCATTCTGCATTTACATCCCAGAACATCAGTTTAAGTTTGGTACCTCTTTCACTGTGGAGATATAAACAATACACTCTCCCTGGGTTGGTTAGTACCCCATTCCCTCTCTACATATCACCATCTTCCCTCCCACATCATCCTCCCACCCCACTTGGCTACCATATATAGTCCTGGATTTGGTCTGGCCATACTACTTGGCCTCTCCACAGGAATTTCTATATATATAGTAACTTTTTCCTGAAGCCCCTTTTGCCTTTTTATTTATTATTATTAAGCTTACCTCAACAGACTCATGTTGTACATGTCTTTTTGTGCTTTGCTAGCTTCACTTAGCATAATTTCCCCCAGTTCTTCCCATGTGGTGTTGTGCACCATGTGTTTATCACTGCTTTTCACTGATACATAGTACTCCATTGTATGTATATACCAAAGCTTTTTAATCCTTTTGTCAGTTGATGGAAATTTGGACTGCTTCCAATTCTTTGTGACTGTGAACTGTGATGAGATGAATATTGGAACCCAGATGTCTGGTTGTGGATTGCTGCTTGCCTCTTCTTGTTATTTGCCTAGTAGCAGAATTGCTGGGTCATATGTTAGCTCAATTTCCATCTGGCTTAGATAATTCCAAATAGATTTCCATTGTAGCTCTACATACCTACAGGTCCACCAGAAGTAGATAAGAATTCCTATCTACCCACAGCCTCTCCAACACGTGTTGCTTTCTGATTTTCTGAATTGGGTTATTCCTGAGGGTGTTAGGTGGTATCTCATTGTTTTGATTTGCATTTCTCTTATAGCTAATGATTGGGAACATTTTCTCATATGTTTATTGGCCATTCGGATTTCTACCGCTGAGAAATTCTGTTTAGGTCCTTTTCCCACCTCCTCAGTGGGCAGTTAGTTTTGCTCTTTTTGAAAGCTATCAGGGTATTGTTGATTTTAACAATAGGGTCTTTATCTGATTTGTCATTGCTAAAGATGTTTTCCCAGTCAATGGACTCTCTGATTACTCTCCTAGTGAACTCTTCTGATGTACACAAGTGCTTTATCTTTAGTATATCCCACTTGTCTCCTTGTGCCTCCTCTGTGTTTCTGTGTTTCCCTATTTCTGATAGCCTATGTAATTCCTGTGCCAAAGTTCTCAGGTTGATCCCATTTTCTTCATTGAAGGTCCCAATATTTGGGGTTTTACTTCGAGGTCTGTGATCCACCTAGAGTTTATTCTAGTCCATGGAGTTGGGTAAGGGATTTCATTTTTTTTTTTTTTTACAGACAGATATCAATTTTTCCAGCACCACTTGTTGAAAAGGGCATCTGCTTCCCATTTGATATTTTTGGGGCCCTTATCAAAGATCAATTGTCTGCTAGCTAATGTTTTTATTTCTGGGTTTTCAGTTCTTTTCCATTGATCTGATTATCTATCATTATGCCACTACCATGCTGTTTTGACCATGGTGGCTGTATAGTATGTCAGGTAAAGCAAATCCTCCCATGCTGCCTTTCTTCTTGAGGAGTTCTCTGCTAATTCCCTCTCCATATGAAGTTGGTAATCATTTTTCCATTTATTTGAAGAGGATAGGGTAATTGTATCGGAATTGCATTAAATTTTTGCATGGCTATTGTGAAAGGCACCTCTTTTATCTCCTCTTCTGTAATCTTATCTGATGTGTATACCAGTCCAATAGACTTCTGACTGTTGATCTTGTATCCTCCCACTCTGCCATACTTCTCTATTGTTTCCAGTACTGCTCTTGTGGAGCTTTTGGCGTTTATAAAATCATAACATCTGCAAATAACTAGTGTTTCACCTCTTCCTTCCCCAAGTGAATACCTTTGATGTCTTTCCTTTGCTTTATGCTGTTTATTAATTAAGATGGAGTTTATTAAATAAGAGTGGGGACAAGGGACATCCTTGTCTGGTCTCCTTTTTCAGTGGGATTTTGTTCATCTTTTCTCCATTGACTATCACGTTGGCTGTTGGTTTTCCATATATAACAGCTCATATTATCTTGAGGCAGTTTCCTTCTGTTCCTCTCGTCTTGAGTGTCTTAAACAGGAATTGTTGTTGGATGTTGTCAAATGCTTTTCTGCATCTATTGATATTATCATTTGGTTCTTAAAGTTTTTTTTTTCATGTCAATATGGCAAATGATACTAATTGTCTTTCATATGTTGAAACACCCCTGCATCCCAGGTATGAACCCCACTTGGTTATGCTGAATTATTTGTTTTAGATATTTTGTATTGTACTGACCACTATTTTATTAAGGATTTTTGCATTGATGTTCATTAGGGATACTGCTCTGCAATTCTTAATTCTTGTGGGATTCTTGCCCAGTTTTGGTATCAGTATTATACTAGCTTCATAGATGGAGTTCAGGAGTTTGCCATTTTTTCTGTTTTGGAAGATTTTGTGTAGGAATGGTTTCAGTACTTCCCTGAATGCTTGGTAGAATTCTCCTGTAAAGCCATCTGGCCCAGGAGATTTTTTGTTGGTAATCCCTTGATTAACCTTGTCTGTTTCTTCTACTGTTATGGGTCTAATGAGATTTTTGACATCCATAATCTATGGAGGATAATCTATGGAGGCACTGCTTTTCCAAAAATTTGTCCATGTCTTCCAAGTTGTTGAATTGATTGGAGTACAATTCTTTGTATTACTGGGTAATTATCCTTTTGATTTCATTAGGATCAGTTGTGATGTCCCCTCTTTCATGCCTCATTCTTTTTTTTTTGTTTGTTTTGTTTTTTTAGGCATTACTGCCCTTTGGTGGTGAGAGTAGGAGACCCAGCCTTTGCTCTTGTGGAGCTACTGCTGGAATTGAACCTCCATCCCTGTGGACTGCAGTCCCGCCCACAACCTCTATACCACCAGGACTCAGTCTCATGCCTCATGCTTGGTATTGAAATTTCCCCCCTCCTTTCTTTGGTTAAGTTTGTCAGCAGTTTGTCAATTTTGTTAATTCTTTTGAAAAATAAACTTTTAGCGGCATGAATTTTTTCCATTTTTTTCTTATTTTCCCTCTCCTGAATCTCAGCCCTGATTTTTATTATTTTTATTTTGCTATTAGTGGGATTTTTCATGCTGACTCTGCTCTAGTCATAAATTCTGTGCTAACATATAGGTTATGAGGTGCTCTTCCTTTTTCAGGTGTGCATGTATTGTTGTGAACTTTCTCTGAAAATTGCCTTTGCTGTGTCCCATAAGTTTTGACATGTCATGTTTTCATTCTCACTGGTTTCTAGAAATTTTAAAATTTCATCTCTAGTCTGGGCCTGTACACACTCCTTTTGCAATAGAGAACTATTCCTTCTCCAATTATTTTCTCTAGTTCTCTTCATCTTCCTTTTGTTGATTTTCAACCTTATGGTGCAGTGGTTTGAGAGAAAGTTCTGTATGATATCAATGTACTTAAATTTATGTAGACTCACCTTATGGCAGCATGCAGTCTATCTTCGAATATGTTGCATGTGGGATTGAAAAGCATGTGAATTGTTTTCTATTTGGATGAAAAGCTCTGTATATATCTATCAAGTCTAATGGTCTAAATGTGGAGTTTAGATCTCTAGCCTCCTTGTTGAGTTTCTTTCTCTGTTATCTGTCTTCTCAGAAAGTGGTATATTGAAGTCACCCATTATAATTATTGAGGCTGTGATTTCTTTTTTCATCTTTTGGAGTGCTGGGTTTACGTATTCAGTGGGTCTCTCATTTGGGAAATATATATTTAAAATGCTTATTGGTTCATTGCTTACCCTTTATTTGAGCATTATATAGTGTCCTTTCTTATCTCTTTTTATTGATTGCACTTTGAAATCAATTTTATCTGAGATTAGGATTGCTACACCTCCTTTTTTTATTGCTGTTTGCCTAGTATGTTTTCCTCCAGCCTTTGATCCTAAGCATATTTTTGTTCTGTGATCTTTAAGATGTGTCTTCTGTAGGCAGCAGATTGAGGGACTGTATTTTCTAAGTCAGTCTAATAATCTCTGTGTCATAAGACCTGAATTCAATCCATTGACATTCAGGGTTATTACATCTATCTGTGCTGCCATTTTATTGCTCTTGTGTTGTATGTTTTTATAACTCTATTGCTTGTATCCATGTGTGTTTGTGGTTCCTTCCTGCCTTTCTTTCATCATTGAGCCAGAGTTATTTTGGGGGCTGTTATCACTTTGATGGTCTCTGGGTAGAGTCAGTCTGTGTGGCAGTCACTTTTTTGTCTTTTTTTTGTTTTGTTTTTTGGGGGCATCACTGCCCTTTGGTGGTCATGGGAACTATCCAGCACTACTCCTGAGAGCTGCCGTTGGATTTGAACCGCCAAGGCCTCTGGCTGCAGTCCCGCACTCAACCATTTATACCACTGGGACTCAGCCCCTGCAGTCACTTGTATGAGCTTGGCGATTATTGTTCTTCTGCCCCCAACTGGTTGGTGGGGATCGTTTGTAGGGCTGGATTCCTTTTAGCATGTTTTTTGAGATTTTCCTTATCTGTGAAAACTCTCACTTCTCCATCAATTTTGATAGATAATTTCACTGGCTAGAGTATTCTGGGTTTGCATGGTTTTCCTGTAATTTTTGGAATATGCTGTTTCACTCCCTCCTCTTTTTCATAGTTTCCATTGATAGGTCTGGGTATATTCTTATCTGTTTGCCTTTATGTGTGATTGCCAGTTTTCCCCTAGCTGCTCTCACAATTTTTTCCTTTTCCTAGTAATTGGATCATTTAGCAACTATATACCTTGGTGTTTTCTTCTTGGGGTTCGGTCTAGTTGATGTTCTTTTGCCTTCCTGGATGGTTGTCTGGTTTTCAATCATTAAGCTTGGGAAGTTTTCCACCAAGCACTCCATCACTATTTTGGTTGTTGGTTTCCTTGATGCACCTTCCTCTGGTAGACCGATAATTCTAATGTTTCTTTTCATAGAATCAGACAGAGTTCTGAGGTTTTCTTCTGCTTCTGTGATAGACTTGTTAGACTTTTTCTCATGTTTATTAATTTCTGCTTGTGAGTCCTCTAGGTCACTAGTCCTGTTCTCTGCCTCCTTCATTCTCTAGGCAAAATCTAAATGTTTAATAGTAGTTTTTGTTAACTCTCTCTTAGTTCTTGTATTTCACTTTGGTGCATGACCTTTATCTTCTTTATCAATTCTTCCTTCTTCTGTAGTGCATCACTCATTTCCTATATATGTCTTACCAATATTCTGAAGATTTCTTTCTGTGCTTGATCAACATCTGCATTGCATATGATTGCCATTAGGTCCAGCTGGTCATCTTGTATTGATTTGATTTCTCTTTCCTTGTTGATGCTGAGGAAGCAGCTTGCTGTTTTTTGTTTATTTGGTTGGTTGGTTTATTTGAACTAGGTGGCATTTCCTCTGGTGTCTCAGATCCCTGGGCTCTGTCTTTGGGAGACTGTTGTTGGATTTTCTGTAGATTGCCTTTTGCCCACTGTCTTGAGGGGTTGTTTCCCCTTTGTCCTGCTGCAGTTCCCTTCACCTTCTCCTATGCTTTGTGCTACATCGTCCCTCGGGTATTCTCAGGAACTGTTTTCAGCTGAGCACATTGCGGGTCTGATAGAAAATATTGACTCAGTGCAGGGGAGTGGGGTTATGGGATGGGTTGGGGATTGGGTAATCTGATACTTGCTAGAGACACTTCCTACAGGTATAAGGGTGGGAGGGGAGGCCTGCCACTGGTGTGCAGATTCACCACTCACTCAGCTCACAGAGGGGAGGGGAGGAATGAGCTGGGAGATGGGAATGCATTGGGCTTGCTCCTAATGCTGGGTCCCTACTGCCCAGCTGGAGGAGGATCTGCCATACTTGTATGCGCCGTCTGACGGTTCCTAAGCATAGTGGCTGTGTGGGACTCTATGAGTGTGTGTGTGGGGGCAGGAGCCTGGCAAGGAGGGATTGGCTGGCACTGAGCATGAAGGTAGGTGGTGGAGCAAAAAGCCTCTGGCTGCCTTATGTCGTGCCTCGGCACGGGCCTTCTGAGTGAGGGCGGGGCTTGTCGGCTGTTCCGCTCGGGACACGAGTCACTGTAGGTGGAAAACGAAGGGGTGTCGGTCTGTGTGTAGTGTCCCCACGGGACCATGGGCTTGTGGGAAATACTTGGTAGTGATTTCCATGGGCGCCGATGCAATGTGGACCTTTCTGTGGCCTGTCTTGAAGTGGGTGCCCTAAACTCTGATGCAAAAGAAACGGCAGCGCCCGTGGGGAGTGCTGGCATGTGGTTTACGCCTGCTTCTGGTTCAGAGAAGCACTCTGAACTTTCTTGGGAGTCAACAAACCAATTCAACAGCCCCACTGGGCCCCAAATCTCCCCCACTCACCAATCTCCAGGAGCTCTGGATGTGAGCTACCTATCTGGCTGCCATCGTCCCCAGGGTCCCCCTTCTTCTTCTTTGTCTTTGTTTTCTTCTTTTTCTTCTAAATAAGAGTCTTGCTATTTCAGGAAATGAAGTTGATGGGGAAGGGGACATGTCACATATCTCTTGTAACAGAAGGCCAATGTAACACCCTTGATTGTGTTCTTTACATGACTTCTGAGAGTGTTAGTTGTAGCTAATCCCGTTCTATTCTCTCCCATTTGTTTGTTCAAGCTTCTTTCTTCACTCCCCCCACCCCTGCCATGGTAATTAATTTCCTTTCGCAGGATTCCTCTGGGGCTCTTCAAATTATTGTATAGTACTTCAGCATGATGTACAAATTTTCTATAATGTTTGACTGCTAGGAAACATCCTCTCTCAGTTTGACTGCTAAGAATAGTCCTCTTTCAGTAGATCTTTCAAAGAGAGACTCTCTTCTATTTTTAAGTCAGACAGTTCAATCTCTAGCAATTCTGAATCAGGTTATGAAATAGAAATATTACTGACACTTATTGAAAATTGTATTAGTCTGAGTAGACTAAAGAAACAAATTCATAAACATGCTTATATATATGAGAGTTTTATATAAAGGATAAATGTACATTAAGAAAACACCCCTACCCAGTCCAGTACACCATCATACGTCTCATATTAGTCCATATGTCTGATACCAATCTTTAAAGTCCTCTTTAGACTCATGAAACACATGCAATGATGAAAAATGCAGAACGATCACAAGCCAGTGCATAGAATGTCTTTGGATCCAGGAGTGGTGTAAACATCTTAGTGCTGACAGGAGAATCCACTTGGCTTCTTTAGGTTCAGGTTACTGGCTATATCAGGATAAATCAATGGGGCTTCTCTTCAGGGATGTCCCTCAGAGAGCCAGCCTTATCAGTTGAATCTCTCAGGCAGCAAGAGTTGTCAGTAGAAAGCTTTCGAGGAAGTGAGCAGAGAGGGGGGAGGTGTCATATGCCTCCAGGGAGGAAAATATTGGATTTCCCAGAATTCTCAGGAGGCCATGCCCACACAGAGGTCTTATTGGCTATCTCCAGATTGACAGGCTAGACTTCACCCCTATACTCTTAGTCCTTAGATTAGCACAAATTAAGTGACTACCACAAAGATGCATAATACTGAACTTCTACCATATCTGGGATCTCAGATTCTATAGTTTCCTGGGAAGGTAGCATTATTATCCCCCCCCTCCCACTTAGGAAGTTCCGCTAGGTGATTCTGAGACACAGACAGACATAGGAACCATGGACTAAACCAAATTCTCTGTAAATAATGGTTTGCTTCTTAAACTATCTCATTAAAAATAGAAACTGTGCATAGTTTTTTACTAGTAATAAAATTATAGTAAATATGTTACATTAAAAATTGAGTAACTGCATTTTTGAAACAACCTTTATAAAATGTTAGTCAAGTGGCTCTATTTAGCTGGGTTCTGCTGCAAAACTAGATAAATATGTCTCCAAAGCAGAGATCATTAAAAATGATGATACTATATTTGGGTTTGTGAAAAAAGTATATATTTGATAAAAATGAGTCAATTGGGTGTATGAGTACGTAAAATAACCAAGACAATGCTGTGACTTAAAAAGAATCAAAAGTTACATCAGTTGTAGAATTTTATACAATTAAATGGAAACTATGTTTCTTGTTTGTACCTCTTCTTTCTTTCTTACTTCTTTCATCTGAGGGCATAAAAATATTCAAGAAACTTTGTATTTTAAAAAATAAGAATCTTTGTATAAACCTAAAGCAAAATCACTTAAGTTGTAAGCACATTAAAATGTGTTCATAAAGACTGTGATTTGCTTTTAGTATGTATGTCTTCAATGATGTCACAAGAGGGAGTCAGACTACTTGTCAAATCTGCCTGTCTAAGGTGACATCTAGAGAGGTTGCATCTAATATGAAGCCTGAAATGAGTAAATATGAAATGCTCAAATGCTATCCAAAATGTTGTGGACTCAAGTTCTTCCATAAATGCCTGGGATGAAAGGCTTAGCAGTGGACTTCTGAAAAATTGGGCCCTTATGATCTTATGGAATCCTGTTTTGCTATGCTACACATGGAATTACCATGAACAGAAATTGATTCTAGGATAGCTGTTTATGTTTACTGGTTAAACATGCCTACATTTTAATGTTTCTAAACGTATAAATACCAGCACTTCTGTTATACTTTTGTATAAAGCAGTTTAGTAGAGTATGTCAAGGAAGGCTCTGCCTTTTTAAAACTTGAAAATTATGTATTCATATTTAAAACATAAAACAAACTGTGGGAAATAGTTCTTATTTCTATTAAAATGTTTTGGTGTGTTTTTAATGATAGTCTACATTATAAACTAGTTCCCTATCTGATAATTCATGAACAAATAGTTTAGTAGAATTACATTCGAACTGTGTCAGCAATCCCCTTAATTGCACAAAGGTTATTTCATCTCCAGTACTTTAGCTTCACTGTCCCCTTATTTTCTCATTTTTTCTTGAGTATATTTGTTAGCTTTTCAGTCTCATGTTTCTTAGCTGAATATCAATCTAACAAAATTGTGTCTTTTATTTTAATTTTTTTCTCTTTTAAATCATTTTATTAGGGGTTCATACAACTGTTTGTAAAACTCATCTTTGGGGGGGTCATACAGCTCTTATCACAATCAATATAAACATCCGTTGTGCCTACCACATTTGTACATTTTTTGCCATCATGATTCTCAAAATATTTTCTTTCTACTTGAGACCCTGATAAAGCTCCTCATTTCCTCCCTCCTTTATGGGAAAGGAAGCATTATTACTCTCCCCCTCCCCCTTAGAAAGTTACACCAGGTGATTCTGAAACACAGACAGACATAGGAACCATGGACTAAACCAAATTCTCTGAAAAAATGGTTTGCTTCTTAAACTAGCTCATTAAAAATAGAAACCGTGCATAGCTTGATAATTTATAAATTATTATTTTGTTGTGAGGAGCCGATTATCGCTCTCCTACACTGACGCAGGTTGCCATGCTCTCACACTGTGACACACACACACAGCCTTTTCCTGTATCGGATCCTGGCATTTATGTTTAGTTTATATTTTACCTTTTTGTATAAACTATATAGCTTGCTCTGCTTGTGTTACATTTTAGTCACTATAAACCTTTGTATTGTTTTATAGTGCTTCCATATGTTGTAACCTTTAGTCCATTAGATCATATTGTAACTTTGTTGCTTTAAGTTGCTTTAAGTTGCCCGCTTCACTCCTGTATACTCTTATTAGCATACGGACCAAGTTGAGGACTACAGTCCCTTTTGGGCGCCTTTTTTCCCTTATTTGGCACTCATTCAGGACTGGTCCCTGTTGACTCTATCTCATTAGCATAAGCTGTGACCTTTACTCCTGACCATTGGCTTTTGAGCTTTGCCCCACTAAACAAGACTCGATCAGACTCCTGTCTTGTCTCCATTTCCTGCGTCTCCTGCCCATCTTCATTTCCAGGCCTCCGGATCGGGACATCACGTTGAATGACCTGCAGGCCTGGTCATTTCTGTCGCCCACAATGTGGGGCTTGTCCTGCAAGTCAAAGAGCTGCTTCTATGAGCTGCAACACGCTGGGAACAGCGCTAACGGTTTCTCTTTGAGCTGTACTACTTGAGCCATGCATTCTTGAGAACCGTAACAGTTTCTCTTTCGAGCTGTAACACCTGAGAGCCATAGCGTCTCAGCCTCTCCTTCGTGCTCTGAGCCAAGCAAACTCTCCTCACCGGCGCCCACCGACGACAAGGGACGTCCCTGAGAAACCAGACAACCCAGTGAGGATTGGCCAATCAACCCAGTTTGCTTCCTGCTCAGTGACGCGGTAACCTGCTGCGTTACAAGCCCAGGTGAGTCGTAAAGTCGTTGTCTGATATAACGGGTCAGGAACTGAGCTGGCATCAGATTTTCGTGGACAAGTTGCATGATGCACTTCAGACGCAGGGAGTAAGGGTTAAAGCTAAGGATTTGTTTAAGTTTTTTGATTTTATTAAGGAAATTTGTCCCTGATTTCCACTGGAAGGTACTATTTGTACTAGCACTTGGAATTATGTAGGCGATTGTTTAAATGATTATTATAAGGTCTTTAGTCCCGATTGTGGACCTATAACTGCTTATTCTTATTATAACCTCATTAGAGATATCATTAGTGCTAGATCACATGACTCCAGTGTTCATAAAACCCTTTCCCAGACTGAAGACATTCTTAAAGCAGTTTACAACCCCGAGTTAAGACCCTCCCTACAATTCATTCCCCTAGAAGGGTGTAACTCCGCCTACCACCTCTCACATTTTTCCTGCCACTCCCGCTGACCTCACCCCTCCCAGTGCCGCCGCAGAGCCAGCCCTTCCCGCCACCAGGCAGTCCATGCCCAGCCCTAATCCTCCAGACCCCGATCCATCTGAAATAGATTGGGATGATTTGGAGGATGAAGCAGCCCAATATTGTAATCCTGATTGGTCTGTGGCTCATACCAAACCCCCGCCATATACCACCTCTGGCACACAGCCTTCCGCGCCTACCACCATGCCACCATTCCATACCACTAAAATCCAGCCAGACACAAAATTGAAACTGAAACTAAAGCTTGCTCTGCCGTCTTTCAGCCTGGAATGCCGTGCTCTAGCGTTCCCTGTTTTTGAGTTTAAGTTGGATGAGGAAGGTGGACTTCTCCGACAGCATGATAACTTTACTTTTGCCATGCTTAAAGAATTAAAGAAATCAGTCTCTCAGTATGGAGTAAATGCGCCTTTTATGCTTAGCCTGCTAGACAGCATATGTGAGCGCTGGCTCACCCCAAGTGATTGAAAAACGTTAGCGAGATCTATCCTCTCTGCAGAATTTTGTGGAAATCAGAATTTTTTGAATTTTGTAAAGAAATAGCAGAATTTAATTTAGGCACAGGCACTCCTTGGAATAAGGACATGCTTACAGGAGAGAGAATATATTCTTCTACTGAGCACCAAAAAACCTATGCCCCAAGTCTGTTTGCACAAATTAAAGACGCAGCCCTTAAGGCTTGGAGAAAAATTCCTGCAAAAAGTGATCCTAGCATTACCCTTACTAGTATTAAGCAAAAACCCAATGAGCCTTTCCCTGATTTCGTAGCTTGCCTTACCACTGCTGCTGAGCATCTTTTTGGCTCTTCCAGTGCAAATACAGATTTTATTAAACAATTGGCTTTTGAAAATGCCAATCCTGCCTGCTGAACTGCCATTTGCCCACATAAGGCTAATACAGACCTCAATGGTTACATTTGCCTTTGCGCAGATGTGAGTCCTGCCCAACAGCAGGGCGTGGCAATGGCAGCTGCTCTCAGTGGTCAGATTATACAACAGTTCCTGGCCAACAAGCAGCCTCCAAATCGAAAGTGTTTTAAATGTTGACAAAATGGCCATTTTGCTCGTCAGTGTCTCTCTGGTCAGAGTCCAAACCGACGACAGCAAAACCCCCCAGGACCATGTCCTCATTGTAAACGTGGATACCATTGGGCCAAGAAGTGTAGAAATGTCCCAAATGATAATTTTTTGCAAGCAAATAACAATTTTTCCTCATATATCATCTATCATCGTCAGCTTCACCTTCTACTGCTGACCCTCAAGCCTCTTGGGTCCAGTCTATTACTAACAAAAAGCCCTCCTTAACTCTGTGGTTTGATGAAAAACCCTTTTAAGGCCTCATAGACACTGGAGCCGATATAACAATTATTTCAGAACAGAACTGGCCAGCCACTTGGCCCACTTGTGATACCCTTACTAATCTCCAAGGAATAGGTCAAAGCAGTAATCCCAAACAAAGTTCCAAATACCTTAAGTGGAGAGACTCAGAAATAACTCAGGTCTTATTAAGCCATTTATTTTGCCTCACTTACCTTTCAATTTGTGGGGACAAGACCTTTTATCTCAAATGCAAGTAATTATGTATAGCCCAAGCTCTGCTGTTACCTCGAAAATGTTGTCTCAAGGGTTTGTTCCAGGCACAGGCCTGGGAAAATTTAATGATGATATTATTGTACCCTTCGAGCCCAAGCCTCATAAAGGCAGAAAAGGCTTAGGAAGTTTTTAGCAGCAGCTACTGACTTGCCTGTACCCCGCATGTTTGCTGATCCCATTACTTGGAAATCAGACAACCCTGTTTGGGTAGATCAGTGGCCGCTCACCACAGAAAAGCTATTGGCTGCTCAGCAGTTAGTGCAGGAACAGTTAGATTCTGGGCATATCATGGAGAGTATCTCTCCTTGAAACACCCCAATTTTTGTTATTAAGAAAAAATCTGGAAAATGGAGATTACTGCAAGATCTCAGAGCTGTTAATGCCACCCTGGTAGTTATGGGGGCTCTCCAAACAGGGCTCCCCACTCCAGTGGCCCTACCCACTGGCTATTATAAGGCTGTCATTGATTTAAAAGATTGTTTTTTCACTATCCCACTTTCCTCTGCTGATTGCAAAAGCTTTGCCTTCAGTATTCCATCCCCAAATTTTAAGGAACCAATGAAACGATTCGAATGGAAGGTCTTCCCTTAGGGAATGGCAAATTTGCCTTCGCTCTGCCAAAAATTTGTGTCCCAAGTTTTGCACCCTGTTCGAACCACTTGGCCTCAAATGTAGATTATTCACTGTATGGACGACATTCTTGTCGCTGGCCAACATAGTGAGCAACATAGTACTGCTTCGTCTAACTCATTTAAACAGCTGCTTGTCAGCTACAAGATCCTTATACTTACCTAGGATTTGTCTGCACTTGTTAAGTAAAAACGCTAAATGATTTTCAAAAACTACTAGGAGATATAAACTGGCTATGTCCATATTTAAAATTAACTACAGGAAAACTAAAGCCTTTATTTTATATTCTAAAAGGAGACCCTCAGCCAACCTCACCTAGAAGCCTTACTTCTGAAGCCCTGGTATCCCTCAAAGCAGTAGAATCTGCTATCACACATCAGTTTGTTACTCAAATTGACTATTCTTTGCCATTAATACTTTTGATTTTCAGCACACATCTAACCCCTCCTGGCTTATTTTGGCAAAACAATCCTATTATGTGGCTACATTTGCTTTCTACCCCAAAGAAAGCCCTTACCCCTTATTATGAAGCCATTGCAGATTTAATTATAATGGGCAGATTAAATAGCCACAAATACTCTGGTATAGAACCTTCAACTATTGTACAACCTTACACTCAAGATCAGCTCTTATGGTTATTCCAGACCTCTGACTCCTGGCTAATAGCCTGCGCCTCCTTCCCAGGAAAGTTAGGCAATCATCCCCCCCAACAAGCTCATTCAGTTTTTCAAATTGCACACTGTTGTGTTCCCTCACACTACTAAACAACAACCGCTACCTAATACCTTATTAATATTCACTGATGGCTCTTCTTCAGGTATGGCTGCTTACACCTATAACAATAAGGTAGTTAAAGTTCCCACCACCCACAATTCTGCTCAGCTAGTGGAATTGCAAGCACTCATTGCAGTTTTTTTCGACATTTCCCAAACAGCCTTTAAATATATTTACAGACAGCGCCTATCTTGCCAACTCAGTCCCTTTATTAGAAACTGTAGCTCAAATCAAACCAGTGTCTGCAGCCACTTCACTGTTTTCTACTTGTCAACAGCTCATTCAACAAAGGGCTGCACCCTTTTTCTTGAGTCACATTAGAGCACATTCCAACTTACCTGGTCCCCTTGTCCATGGCAATCAAATAGCAGATGCTGCCACAAGGCTAATAGCTACTACCACTATTGACAACATAACTCAAGCACAGAGTGTGCATGATTTGCATCATCTTAATGCCCATACACTAAGACTCATGTTCAGCATCACCAGGGAACAAGCAAGATAAATTGTAAAAAGTTGTAACAATTGTGTTACTCATCTTCCTGTGCCTCATTTGGGTGTAAATACTAAAGGACTCCTACCTAACTTAATTTGGCAGATGGATGTCACTAACTATGCTGACTTTGGCAACCTCAAATACATTCATGTTTGCATAGATACATTTAGTGGATTCATACTTGCCACCTTGCAAACAGGAGAAGCCACTAAACACATTATAGCTCATCTCTTGCATTGCTTCTCTGTTCTTGGCAAACCCAAGCAAATCAAAATGGACAACAGTCCAGGATACATTGCCAAAGCTTTTCAAAATTTTTGCAATACCTTGAAAATTAAGCATATAACTGGGATTCCCTATAATCCGCAAGGTCAAGTTATGGGAGAAAGAGCTCATCTTTCTATAAAAACTATTTTTGCAAAGCTTAACAATACCTGCTGGTACCCTACCAAAGGTACCCCTCATAGCATTCTTAATCATACCCTCTTTGTAAAAAACTTTTTGCTATTGGACAATAACGGCAAGTCAGCCGCAGATCGCTTCTGGCATCCTAACACTCAAACTCAATTTGCCATGGTAAAATGGAAAGACTCCACTGACAATTCTTGGCATGGACCTGACCCAGTACTAATCTGGGGCAGAGGATCTGTTTATGTGTTTTCTCAGCAGCACAGTGCTGCCAGATGGCTGCCAGAACGACTGGTCAAACAAGTTAATGATAAACCAACTTCAAGGGAGAAAACATCTTCCTGAGAAATTATTCTTTTTTCTCTTTCAGATGTGGCCAATTGGACGTTGTTCTGGATTATCCTTTTTGGGCACCATTCCTGTAATATTACTCCTTGCCATGGGACTAGCTGTTACTGCACCTGAAGATTGGAATATTTATCAACGTATATTCATTTCACTTTTTTTCATTTTTGTGTGCGCTATTTTTGCTGTCTTACAATGCATTTAATTAGGCAAGCTATTGCACGCAAGGAGGTGCCCATACTATTAAACATGTGCCATCTTATTATACCGTTTATTGCAACTTTATTTTGCTTTTCTTCTTTTACTATTGCCGCCAACGCTGAACCAGGCAATAAGATCACTTCTCCAACAGCGTGGAAATTTTTTATTAGCGAAAACTTCACTAATGTGCCACGTGATCGCGTAGGCGTTACTCAGAACCCCAATCATGGGGGAACCCAAGGCCACATTTTGGCCACCACAACCTGCCCTCCCACTGGCTGCCCTGTCCCTTTAACTTTAAATTTGACCTTTTTTGGTGGAAGCTATAATTATCAAGGTGGCAGTGGTGACCCCATTGGAAAAAATGTTGAAAGTCGTGGACTTCTTTGCTTCCTTTATGACCAACTAAATCCTTCTTGTAATTCCTCGTGAGTATACGAAAATGTTGGATGCCCGTGGAAATCTTCTAGACTTCATTATGTACAAACGGGTACTCCTGATTTTAATGAAAAACGTTTTTCTTGGACAGGTGTCCATTATGTGGTCACTGTACCCGATCCAAATCATGATCGTTGGACTAGTCAAGTCCCAGGTGCCTGGTAACTCCAGTATTGGAACGACTATCCTTACTCTAAAATTTACATTTGGAAAAACATTGTTCAAGTATAGTTCGCTGTTCATCAGCATATTCAATCCCAGGAACGTGCTTTACAAACTGCTGTACATGCTTTAACCACTTCATTTTCATGGCTTGCCATTTTACAAGAAGCCCTAGTGTGGGCCAATGTTATCAATCCATCTATTAATAAAAATTGTTTTATGTGTGCTGCTCTAGGGAAAGCACCTCTGGCGGCTGTACCTATTTTTCAGCCCAACCACTCCCAGTTTAATTTTTCTAAATGTTCACCTTTTACACCTATCCCACAAGTTCCCTTGTTCATACTTCCTAATGGCACACAAGTTCCTTTTTGTTATTTTAATGCATCTTCTGAATTTTGTAATATAACCTCCCCACCTTCTCAACCTTTATGTGCACCTAATGGATATTTCTTTTGGTGCAATGGTACTTTAGATAAAAGGTTAAATAATTCTATGGATGTTTTGTGTTTACCTGTTACTTTAGTACCTCAGCTTATTGTTTACACTAAGGGGAAGTTTGTAGGTATTGTTCAACAATTCAGTGTAACTCGCTATGAAAGAACAGTATTTCTTCCTGTATTAGTAAGTCTTTCTTTGGCCTCTTCAGCAGTAGCTATTGGACTTAGTAGCGGAGCTTTGGCACATTCCATCATTTCCAACAATGATTTGTCATTGCGCTTCCAATTGGCCATAGATGCGTCGTCTGAGTCACTTGCATCCCTTCAACGTCAAATCATGTCAGTGGCACAAGTAGCACTGCAAGGAAGGCGGGCTTTAGACCTCCTCATCGCAGAGAGAGAAAGTATGTGCTTATTTCTGGATGAACAGTGCTGTTATTACATCAATGAATCTGGAATAGTAGAAGATCGTGTCCAAGAACTCAATAAAATTAGTGACGAACTGCTACAATCTCGCCAACAAAAGACTGACACTAGCGTTTGGTGGAGTTCCCCTTTATTTTCTGCTTTGCTTCCAATTGTATCACCACTTGTTATATTTTTAGTTGTAATTTCGCTGGGACCGGTTTTGTTTTACAAACTCATGGCCTTCATCAAACAACAAGTTGAAGCTATAACAAGCCAAACCCATACAAGTGCATTACCAGAAGTTGGAAATGATGGATGAGGGTGGCACATTCGTTAATGCTGAATTGTAAGACCCCCTCACTTTGTGAGCTGGACCAGTCAGCCAATGACGGGTAAGATCTGACAGTGGCCATATCAACCTAAGACAGGCCCTGGTTTGCGCTGTTATAGGCATTCCTTGAGACCAATGGCGGGTAAGAATGGTTCACGTGTTAGATAACCTAAGACAGGCGTGGCCCCCGCAAGGAGTTCATGTGGTGTTTTTGGCTATCCCGCCTTTTTATATTTTAATAAGGGGCACTTGTGAGGAGCCGGCTATCGCTCTCCTACACTGATGCAGGTTGCCATGCTCTCACGCTGTGACACACACACACAACCTTTTCCTGTATCGGTTCCTGGCATTTATGTTTAGTTTATATTCTACCTTTTTGTATAAACTATATAGCTTGCTCTGCTTCTGTTACATTTTAGTCACTATATACCTTTGTATTGTTTTATAGTGCTAACATATGTTGTAACCTTTAGTCCATTAGATCATATTGTAACTTTGTGATTGGTTGCTTTAAGTTGCCCGCTTCACTCCTGTATACTCTTATTAGCATACGGATCAAGTTGAGGACTACAGCCCCTTTTGCGTGCCTTTTTTCCCTTATTTGGCACTCATTCAGTATTGGCCCCTGTTGACTCTACCTCATTAGCATAAGCTGTGACCTTTACTCCTGACCATTGGCTTTATATACCCTGAACTTTCCCCCAATAAACGAGACTTGATCAGACTCCTGTCTTGTCTCCATTTTCTGCGTCTCCTGCCCGTCTTCGTTTCCAGGCCTCTGGATTGGGACATCACGTTGAATGACCTGTGGGCCGGGTCATTTTGTCATTTCTTCCACTATCTGATGTCTCCCTTCATCCATTTTTCTGTTCTCTGTCCCCCAGGGAGGAGGTCATATGTAGATCTTTGTGATCAATTCCGCCTTTCTACCCTCCCCTCCCCTTACCTTACCTTATGGTATTGCTACTCTCATTAGTCCTGAGGAGTTTATCTGTCCTGGATTCCCTGAGTTTCCAGTTCTTATCTGTACCAGTATATGTCCTCTGGTGTAGGCGGATTTGTAAGATAGAATAGGGATCATGATAGTGGGGGAAAGTACCATTAAAGAACTAATGGAAAGTTGTACATTTCATCGGTGCTAGACTGAACCCTGAGTAGCTCATTTCCTCCCCACAACCCTGTAAGGTGATGTTCAGCTATCGGCAGATGGGCTATGGCTCTCCACTCCTCACTTCACCTCATTCACAATGGTGTTGTTTTTTATTCTTTGATGTCTGATACCTGATCCATCAACACCTAAGGATCACATAGGCTGGTGTGCTTCTTCTATGTGGGCTTTGTTGCTTCTTAGCTAGATGGCCACTTAATTTGCCTTCAATCCTTTAAGACCCCATATGCCATATCTTTTGATAGTCAGGCATCATCAGCTTGCTTCACTACATTTGCTTATGCACCCTCTTTGTCTTCAGCGATAATGTTGGAAAGTTGAACATCATGGAATGCCAGTTTAATAAAACAAAGTATTCTTGCATTGAGGGAGTACGTGAATAGAGACCCAATATCCATCTGCTACCTTAATACTAAACCTAGCAATATTTGCACAAAGAGCTATTTTCCCATTGACACATATAAATATATTTGCATATGTACATGCCTGTATTTGTGCTTATTGATATTTCTGCATGTCCTTTGCCTCCTGGTTCTTTTTTCTATTTCCTTTTACTTTCCTCTTGTCCCGCTGTCATGATCAGCTTTCATTTGAGTTTCAGTGATTCCTCTTGGTTACATTGCCATTGATCCAACCCTATCAGGCTCCTACATCCTCCCCACCATTGACTTTAGATCACTTGTTGATTCCTTGTCCTTGAGTTTAACTTCCCCCACCTCTCCCTCTCCTATGTCTCATTGTTAAATTGTTATTTTGTTATTTTGCTAAAGAGTGACTTCATGGTATATTTTCAGTTCTCAAGTACTCTTCCAATAATTCTCAACTTCTCAATATTTCTTTTCTGTTTTGCAATTTTCTTCCATTCTTTTGGGCTTCATCTATTATGACAATTATCTGAATGGTTCATTGTGGTAGCCAGGTAATATCTAGTTCTTCTTGTCTCAGGGTAGATGGGCCATGGGAAGATTATTTGCTCAGTATACTAGTTTCTTTTATATCATGTTGGTTTCCTTTGCTTCTAATAACTAGGTATCAAGAGTTGTATCTTAGATGGTGGCTTGCAACCTTGCAGATGCTATTCACTTCACTCTGATTCAGGAGTATATTATTCTAATTGACAATGTTTTACCATGAGAGTGAGATCTTAAGCCTCCAACCCATCACCCCCTCAAAAATCATTCTTTAAAGATACTTGATTTTTTTTGAGAAGTATCTGTACCTGTCTTATATGGATACACACAAAAGCTTATCTGTCTGAACTTATATGTGGGAGCTTTAAAGAGTTTGTGGGCAAATGGAATTATATATAATTTTTCCATGAACATTTGAAGCCTCTCATATATACTGATACTTCTATTTGTGCACTTATCTGTACATACCCAGTCATATGTATGCCAATGTATATACTTAAATGACAGCACACTTTTTTCATTACAGGTAGTGTTGCTGTCAATTTACACACACCATGTTCTTTAATACACACACACCTTTTTTCTGTATGGTTCTTAGTGGCATCATTTACTTTGTTATAACTGTGCTCATCATTCTCACATTTTGCGCAGCTTTTTCCATCATTCAAAATGACAAATATAAAAGATAGGTACACCCTAACCATTCTAAGTAAGAAAAAAAAGAAACTTTCTTTTTCAATAAATATTTACACTCTTGGGAACCTGAAGGGGGCCATCATATCCTATAAAATCATTATGAATCTTAATCAACTTGATGTCATTGATTTTTTGGAGTCTAGAGAGTGGGATACTCTGCTTTTTAAGGGACATATTTGAACCCTAGTTTAACTATTATTGTTCAAGAATTAAAGCCATTTATATTTTGGAAAAAGCTTTGCCATGTGTCATTCTTAGTTACTACCACACATCTCTACATTTTAAGAGTGGTAAGAGAATTCTCATGCAATTAATGTTTATACATACAAACATGTTGAATTAAGCAATAAAATGCCTGCCATGTTCAATTAATTTACTAAGCTTATATTAAAATATTGTGAATTCCAAGACAATATTCCTGCTCAGAGCAGGCAATGCACAAAGAGGATCTTAGGATTGGCCCCACCATAGGCACAAGGCCCCTCACTAAGCCTTAGCTACGGGGAATAACACTAGAGACAGTGCAAGAATTATACACAATCTGACCCAATAATGTGGGGGTGAAACAATAAGGGCATTTGACAGTACAACAAGGGGAGAAAATGATGAAATCCCTGGAGAATACTGAAAATAGACTTTGGAGACACAGTGTGACTCCCCATGAGACTCAATTAAAAGACACTGATAAAGGCTAACAAACAGACCTGGAACTATTTATAGGCTTTTCCATTTTTGTCAGTTGTTTTCTTTTAGTTGTTGTTATTTTTTGTTGGTCTTGGTTTCTTTGGTTTGTTTAACTTTGCCTGGCTTTTGTGCTTACTGGTGTTTCTGCATGTCTATCTAGATAAGACAGGAGAGTAAACATTTCAGAGATGAAAAGAACAGGGCCAGTGGTTCCTGGGGAAAACTGGAGAAAGGGAGGTGAGAGAAAGAAAGGGGGTGGTGGTGGGAACCAACCTAGGGAAAAGGGAACAAGAAGTGAAGTAAAATCAAAGGAGAGAAGGGCATAGGATGCCTAATGGAACATAATCAAGGGCAATTTCGGAGCAAGGAATTACTAAACCCTAATGAAGGCCAAACATGATGGCAGGACAAGAAGTAAGTAAAAGGAAACAGAGGAAAGAACCATCAGGCAAGGATATTTATAGAAGTCTAAATACAGGCATGTACATATGTAAATATATTTATATATAACAATAGGGGAATAGAAACATGCATTCATATTTATATGTTAAGAACTAAGGTAGCAGATGGACATTGAGCCTCTACTCAAGTACTCCCCAACACACGAGTACATTGTTCTAATAATCTGGTATTCCATGTTCACCTTCCCGTCACAATCACGGAAGGCAAAGCAGGTGCATAATCAAACCTGGTGGAGAAAGTTGACAGTGCCCAGCTATCAAAAGATATAGTGTCTGAGGGCCTAAAGGCTTGAAGATAAATAAACAGTCATCTAGCTGAGAAGCAACAAAGTTCACATGGAAGAAGCACGCCAGCCTGTATGGTCATAAGGTGTTGATTGGATCAGGTAACAGGCGTCTAAGACCTAGAGTAAAATCATACCCAATGTGAAGGGGGACAGGGCATGGAGTGAAGATGCACTGCCCATATGTAGACAATTGGACATCCTTTCACAGGAGTCACAGGTAAGAGACGGGCCAGTCAGAATACAGTACAGCACAGAAGAAACACACAACTTTCCTCTAGTACTTTAATGCCTCCTTCCCCTGAGTATTATGACCTCAATTATATCTTACAAATCAGATTAGACCAGAGCATGCACACTGCTACAGATAAGAAGCCACCTGCAACACAGAGAATCCAAGATAGATTAAAACCTCAGGGACAGCAATGAGAATAGAGATACCAGAATGCTTAGAGGAGGGTGGGGAAGAAAGGAGGAATCGATCACAAGAATTAATCTATAATCCTCTCCCAAGGGAATGAACAACAGAAAAGTGGATGAGATGTGATGAAGGATGATGTAAGATATGGAAATAATAATCTATAACTTATCAAGGGTTCATGAGGGAGAGCAGGTGGGGGGAGAGGAGGAAGAAATGGAGAGCTGATATTAGGGGCGCATGTGGGAAGAGAATGTTTTGAAAATGATGATGGCAGCATATCTGTAAATGTGCTTAACACACTGCATGAATGTATGGATTGTGGTAAGAGATGTAAGGGTCCCCAATAAAGGTATTTAATAATTTAAAAAATTTAAATAAATAAATAAAAGGTTGTGAATTCCAATATAATTTTGGAGGAAATCTGGTTCTGGAGTAAAGAAATCAACTGAATATGACCACAGATTTGATTTTCTCTGTTTTGAAAATATTCATATGTATACTTCTGATAAGAGAAGTGTAAATGAGAACTTAAAGTCTTAAAATGTGCCCACGTCAGAATTTGTTGCTCACTGAATTAAAACAATGATCAGATCTGGGTTTAAAGGCTAGGTAGTTGGGGAAGCAGTTGTTAGTCTTTTAAATACTGTACAAAACCATTCTGATATACACCAATCATTCTCAAAATGATTAAATCAGGAAGATTTATCGTGGCTAATTTTGTGGAGTGTTTTCTTTATTCTACTCTCCACTGCAATCTGTGTTTAAAGCATACACATTCCTATCCATGTGTCCTGTGGTTAATGTACCTCATCTTAGCAGCTGCTCAGCAAATCATAAATTAAAGGAAGACTTTATTGCCTCTCATTTCTCTGACATTATTAAGCTTGTCACAGCACTAGATGCAGCATTTTATGAGACCTTCTAAATCCTTCTTGGAATATTGTCACCCATAACTACACATTTTTGCCATAAATAACTTCAATAACAAACCCACAAACACACATAACTTCGTGGTTAGAAAAAAATTTCCAGGATCTATGTATAAAGAGAATTCTATGCATATAGAATTACTCTGTCATATAATAATAATTTATAAAGTATTGAGGGTTGATGGGGGAGGGAGAGCAGGGGAACTGGGGAGGGGTTGGAGGAACCAATACCAGAGGCTAGGGGAAAGGGCGGATGTTTGGAGAATGATGACGGCAGCTGACGTACGAGGGTTCTTGTCACAATATGTTTATTTATGTATTGGAAAAATGATGTATGATCCCCTAATAAAATGATTTTTAATTAAAAAAAGAATTACTCTGAAGTCTTATTTTAAATATAAAGCAATATCGTTGATCATGGGGGTATTCCTTGTTGAATGCCAATTTATATGAAAACCCAAATAATTTTGAGATAGTACAATTATATGCATTATCCCTTTCCTTTAAAGCCCACTGAATGCCAGCATTTAACAATGTCCTTTTAAGGAAGTCATTTATGGTTGGCTATATTGATGACTTAAAAAAGAATGCATTGCCCTTTGAGAAAATTAGTGTGTGTTTGTTGTTTTTTAAGTATAGAAAAAAATTTCCCCTAACCAAATGGTATAGAATAAAATTTGTGTCAACCTTTATCTTTGTATTTATTTGTCTGCATGAATCCAAGGATTAGAGTAATTTAAGAAAACTTAAAATGTGGGTTGTTAATAGGTCCAGGATGTCAGTGGAATTCTCAATCCTGTCACTTTAAAATTATTAAACTGTCAGTCATCCAAACTCATTGATTCCCCTGTTATATTTCTCGGGGTCTTCAATTATTTTCTTTCTTCTATTTATGGTTTTTCTTAATAACACAGCTGATAAAACCAGGAAGGTATATTTTTCTTTACTTGAGAGTCTTCATTTTATACCATTATGTATGTATTAAATGATTGTTTAGAATGCTTTCAATGAATTGGCAAGTAGTTGTTTATTTATTCATTGCTACATTATGTGATATATGTCTACTTCAATAAAGATATATTTTTTCTTATGAAGAAATTAAATCCTATAGAACATATGAACAGTAGACAAAATTAGTGTATTTAGTCATGTGTTTGTGGTCAGACAGAACTGGATTCAAATATTTCTGTGGCGGTCATGTGTTTTTGCTAATTTCATGATTGAGATGTAGGGGTGGATTCTAGCCTGTTAATCTGGAGATAGCCATTGAGTAGCCAATGAGGCCTCCATGTGGGCATGGCTTTCTCCTGAGACTTCTGAGAAATCTTGCGATATTTCCCTCATGAAGATGAGAAGCTATTTCCCCAGTTGTTGGGAGTTAGTCTCAGAGACAACAAACTATGAACAGGACAAGATGGCAGCGTCCCAGGAGCTGAAGGACCTGGAGAAGAAGCCAGATGGCTTTACCCTGATGGAACCAGACCTCTGAAGTTGGAGAAGATACATGGAGATCCCTGCCAGTGCTGAGTTGCTTCTACCACCACTGAATGCTGTTGAAGGACCCTGAGCCCTGGAAGCGAGGAGGAATGGAGAGACCGCTTCCAGTGCCAGGACTCTGTACCCACTGGCCAGTGACTAAGTGAGTCGGAAGGAGACTATATAGACTGATACTGGGCATATGGGTTAATAACAGACTTACAGTTTGAACTGGAGTGGCCTGGGATGCTTTCTCAATGCCCTACTCCTCTTGTATATAAGCCTTTTCATTATATCCATATGTGTGTCTATCAATTTGTTTCTCTAGTTTACCTGGACTAACACAGTTTCCAAATGAAATCTTTTCATTATTTCCTACTTCTTCAATTTTCAGTCACATTAAATCATTGCACTAAAGCTCTTGTTTTCTACACTCTAAAATCAGTTTCCATCATTTTCTAGGTCTTTTTTACAAGATGCCTCTGGTTGGCTTCTAAAGGTGCTATAATATAAAAGCAAAAGAAGTAGTGGTAGCCAGGCTGAGAGAGCTCCTGGCCCCTGGGTGGTATTTAAAATCCCTCCCAGCAGGAGCTGAATATGAGGCAAGTTGAATTTTCTGCAACATCAGGTCCAGGACCCAGAACTCTATTGTCAGCACCTTCTACTGACAAATGTTAACATGGTGTAGCTGGTTAGAGAAAGTATTTTTCAGAGTAAAAGAGAAAAAAAGTGAGCTTGGAGCTGAAGGGCTGACAATATATGTTACCAGATGACAAATGGGCATATATGTAATGTAAGTTTCTACATATATCATTAGGAATTATCTAGGTGAGACGTTTTGGTCACACTCTTCGATAAGGTTTGGACGAACTAACTGGAAGGTCAGCAGCTCAAATGTACCAGCCATACCCTGGAGAAAGATGAAGTTATATTCTCTGATCAATATTTGCAGCCTTGAAAACTATACAGGATTACCATGCTGCAGAATAAAGTTTGTTTTTTGTTTAAATGAAGAGTGGAGAAAACAGACATAATGTTACTGAGCCCTTGACTGCACACTAGGAGAGCTGTAGTGCACATTTTGTTTATTTGAATGGTGCTATGGCACCTGGTACTACTCTTTGCATGCCCCATCAACTTGAATCACAGAATTGGGCGTACCATAGTTCTTTCATTAGCATATCAATGTTTAAGTGGTATTGTGACTCATGACTTTCAATTTAGAGCTTATTCAAGGGTGTGAAAGTATTATGTTCTAATCCCTAGATAAGAAGACCCTGAGTTAAACTTTTCTACAAGGATGTGCTACTTAGGGAAAATAGCTACTGAAAGTGCGACATTTTCCTTAGCTCCTGAAAACTTTAACTGACACATTAAAGATATACCCAATATACCTTACACCAACTACCAAAAGACCAAACAATAAGATTAATATTAAACCAAGACTAAAACAAAAATCAAGATTATAAAATAAAATTTTGGTGCAAAAAATGAAATATCAACATTAAAAGATAAAATGAGTTGTAAGATTTGCTAATAAAAATGCTGCCATTAGACAGTAGAAATAAATATTTCTGTGTTGGACACACTATGCTCCATATTTTTAGCATTATGCACTACATCTGAAACTGATAGGGGTACTTTTTTTTGGTTAGCTTTACAGGTGCCTATGGTTATGCTGTCACCTAATTATTTAGCCGTTATACATCCACATTCAGTGAACAATACAGTTGATTTATATCAATACTCTTTTGTCCCTCATTTATTTTTCTATTTGAAGATTTGTTCAGGACTAAAATTGAAATGCCTTTACATAAATCTTTTGTACTACTTGAAAAATTGCTTTCAATATTCTTATATTTTCTGAAAGACACAAAGTTATTTTCTTCACTTATCATTGTTATTTTCTAACTTACTCTATTCTTTCAAGTACTTGCTAATTTTCACAACCTCTTGAGAAAATTTTATTCTTATTGCTTAATTAATTAGTTGACAAAAGCAGCAATGTAGTTGACTTTTTAAAAAGTAACGCCACTTTTAAATTTCCACATTTCTTACAAACCTGTTTCAACATCTTACCAGAAATATAATGTTATGAGGCTCTTCAGAGCAGATAGTAGTATGATAAAAAATATTTCTGTTAGTTTTCAGCAAGGTACAAAAGAGCTATAAAAATGAACAAGTTTAGTGCTTATAGAGAAATACTTTTAAAGAAAGTAATTGTATTTCCAAAGGTTAAGGTAAAAGTCTAATCTGAAGAGCTCCTTTTGAGGTGAAAGCCAATTTTGGTACACTTTAAATGCCTATGAAAATGAAGGCTTCTGCAAAATAGCTGAATTCAGTGAGAGTAGATCCTCTTTATGAATGCATCTCCCCTAATCTTAGCATTTGAATTAATCTTAAAGAAACAACTTTCAGCATTCTCAAAGGTTTTTGATTCATTGATTCAGCATTGTGATAAGGTTTTTCTGAAATCTCAAGGTAGGTGGCCTAGAAACAGACTTCATTTGGATTTTACACACTCAGGGACAATGTCTCTCTAATTCCTTCTGTGGCAGAGACCTGATATTAATAAAATACCACTCATTTTGAGATGCAAACAATCTAGTCCTCTTTGTGACCAGACATCCCACTTTTGGAGGGACAGTCCCAATTTAAGACAATTGTCCCCGTGTCCTGCGGTGTTTTTAAAAAGTCTCGATTTTTGTAAAGAATGCACAACAAGCTAAGGAACAGCAGGAGAATGGGAAACACATATATCCCCTGTACCCCCTAACCCCCCCGCCCCCCATCAGTGGTGTCCCGCTTTACCAATGATAAATCTGGTAACTTTATCTTAACTTGAATGTTCTATAACAATGGTTGCCAACCTATGACACGTGGGGCCACCTAGTGACCCAGTGGGAAATTTTAGTGGTCCAATAAACAATTATTAATTACGACGATTGGAAGATATTCTTGCCAATGAATTAAAGTGGGTGCTTTTGATTTACTGCGATGACTGGTGGTAGAGGGTGATGGCTGCACCGTGGTGTTTTCTATTTGGTGAAACAGCACTAGACAGCTGGATATTGGTGGCTGTCTTCTTCGAGATGAGTTGAACAAATGAAAAGCAATATGCTTACTTTAACTTGAACAAGATAGACCTCATTGGACTTGTCTGTAGATGAAAGTACTGACATAAATAACGTTAGACTTGTCTGTGGATGAAAGTATTGACATAAATAACATTGTGAAAGCCTTGCAATAGTTGCTCATTATGGAGCTATTGATTCTCCAGTTATTCATGCAGAGTTGTGGGTACTTTCACCAATGTTAGGTGCTATGAAAGGTATGGACATTCTAAAGAAAGTGCCCACATTCATTAAATTTGAAAAATGGAAATGTTTTTGATTTGAAGAAAAAATTATTCTCTGTCATAACTGATAGGGCTCCAGCAACATTAGGAAAACATGCTGGTTTTGTAAATCTAGTGCAGAAGGAACTTGTAAGACCACTACTTTTGTCCCACTGCATAATTCATGAAGGAAATTTATGTACAAAATGCTCTTCGAAACAGTAAAATAAAGTGATGACCATAGTGATTAAAATTACTAACACAATTAAAACTCATTTTGCCTTGAATCACAGAGAATTTAAGACATTTTTAGAAGAAATCAAATGTGAATATAATGCTTTATTAATGCATACTGAAGTTAGCTGGTTAAGCAGAGGAAAGGTTCTAAATTGCTTTGTGGAATGCATAGATGCAATTGAAATATTTATGAGTGAAGTCGGTGAAAGGATCCCTTTATCTTTTATCCAAAGATTAAAAATTGGATTCTTAAATTAAAATTCTTATGAGATATTACTAATCATTTCAATGATTTAAATTTGTGGTTACAGGGCAAGGAATGGACAATTTCCAAACTTAATGATGAATGGAAATGCTTTTGTTGTAAGATAGTTCTATTCCAGGGTGATTTAGTGAAACAAACATTTAAATATTTTCCTGCAGTAAAAACTCATAAAGAAATTATAAACGCAGAAGTAGATATGTATAAAACTTACATAGATGGCATTCAAACTGAATGTGAAACCCGATTTCAGAACATTAGAGCCCCTGGTCCCATGTTCAGTTTTACAATAAAGCCTGATGAAATAGAGGACAATGTGTTGGCCCTGCAATATTTCAATTTCTTTGAAATTGAAAATCTGGATATTGAGTTAATTGACTTCAAAAACTCAGCAATATGGAAAGGCAAATTCAAGGCTTTAAGAAGACAACTTTAAGCCACTGACAAAAATCATTTAAGCATGATGGCTACATGTTGGGCATCATTTCCTTCCAAGTTTTCTTTGATAAAGAAAGTTGGTTTCACTTTACTATCAGTTTTTGGGTCCAGCTACCCATATGAACAGGTATTTTCCCAAATGAAATTCACTCTCAACTCATCACAAAGTAGGTTAATTAATGTGAATTCAGAAACATGTGTTCTTTTCTTTTCTTTCCTAAATCATTTTATTGGGGGCTCATACATTGCTTTTCACAATACATACTTGCAAATACTGTGCCAAGCAACTTCACATGCCTGTTGCTGTTATCATTCTCCAAATATCTGTCTTTCCACTTGAGCCCTAGGTGCCAGTTTCTCATTCTTTCCCCTCTTTACTTGCTCCCCTCTCCCCCACCTATCCTCAATAATTTGCAAATTATTATTGTTTTGTCATATCTTGCACTGTCTGGCATCTCCCCTCCTCACTCCTCTGTTGTCTGTCTTCTGGATAGGAGCTTCTTTGTAGATCCCTGTAGCTGGCTCCCCCTCTGTACCCCACCTTTTCTCCACCCATCCGGTAACTTCACTCTCACCACTGGCCCAAGGCGTTCATCCTTCCTGGGTTCCCTGCCTTTCCAGCTCCCATCTCCAAGAGTGTACCTCCTCTAGTCCAGCTGGATTTGTAAGGTAGAATTGGGACCATGATAGTTGGGGGAAGGAAGCCTTCAGGAACTAGAGGAAAGTTGTATGCTTCATCACTACCCCACTGCACCTTGACTGGCCCATCTCCTCCCCAAGACTCCCCTGTAGAGAGGTGTCCAATTGCCCACAAGTGGGCCTTGGATCCCCACCCTGTTCTCCCTCTCATTCATAGTGATGTGATTCTTAATCTTTGAGAGTTTTTTTCTGTTCCCTTGGACCCCTCATGATCACACAGGCTGCTGTGTTTCTTCCATGGGCTTTGCTGATTCTGTGCTTGATGGCCACTTGTTCACCTTCACGTCTTTAACATCCCAGAAACTTTATCATTTAGTGGCTGGGTACCATCGGTTTCCTCCATTCTGTCTGCCTCTGCACCTTTTGTCTTCAGTGATCATGTCAGGAGGGTGGGCACATAATGATATGATTTTTGTTCTTTGATGCCTGATACCTGGTTATTTACACACCTCATGGTTGCACAGACTGCTATGCTTTTTCTATGGGCTTAGTTGCTTCTGGGCTATATGACCATTTGGTCATCCTCAAGTCTTTAAGACCTTATACGCTGTATCTGTTGATATCCAGGCACCATTAGCTATCTTCACCACTCTTGCTCATGTCGCCACCTGTCCTCCATGATTGTCTCAGGAAGGTGCACACATTGTAATATGTTTTTTTCCTGTTTTGATGCCTGAGACCTGATCCCTTCGATGCCTCATGGCCACACTGGCTGGTATGCTTATTCTTTGTGGGGTTGGATGCTTTTCAGCTAGATGGTCATTTGTTTATCTTCAGGCTTTGAGACCCCAGCCTCTGTGTCCTTTGATAGCTGGGTGCCATTGGTTTACTTCACCACATTTGCTTATGCGCCTATTTGACTTCATTGATTGTATTGGGCCAGTGAGTATCATGGAATATTAGATTCATAGAACAAAGTGTTTTTGCATTGAGGAAGTGCCTGGGTGGGAACTCAAGGTCCAGCTGCTATCTTAGTACTAAACCTATAAATATATGTACCAGGATTTATTTCCACCTTATCATAGATAATTATATTTACATATATATGCCTTTGTTTAGATCTCTGCAAGTGCTCTTTGCCTTGTAGTTCCTTCCTCTATTTGCTTCTGTTTTCCTCCTGTCCCATTGCCACGCTCAACTTTCATTTGAGTTTCAGTAATTCCTCTCTGTGGCATTACCTTTACTTCAGCACTACCAGCCCTCCCACACCCTCCTCACTACCAATTGTGGACCATTTGTTGTTCTCCCCTTCCCCGAGTCTGTCCATGCCCTGCTTCCTCCTTCCATGTCTTTCAGGAACCATCAGTCCAGTCATTCTCTCTTCCTGATTGTCCATCCAGGAGTGCTCCCTTCTTGATTCTGTCCATTTGGATCATTAGACCACATTGCTTTCCCACCATGTGACCTCTGCTGTCACTGTCTGCTTCTGTAGCGAGACAGTTTGACAAGTCCTGTTGTTGTTTGCCCTGTCTCCCCTGTAGCTTAGGGATCTGTAGGAGCATAGTCCTCTGAGCATCATGGACAGAGATCAGGCCAGTGTGGGGACTGGACCGGCTCTTTTTCTTCCTCCATTTCCACCTGTCTCCATGTGTGTTTGGCATGCAGGCCCCTGTCCACAACCTGTTCTCTGCCACACACACTTCCAGAAAGGGAGTCAGTCTGGCTCTGGTCGTGGTTGGTCCTGTAGCTCTTTTTTCTTGCCTCCTTCCATGTGTTCTCGTTGTCTTCACGGTTGGGGGCTTCATGGTAATATCTGCATGCCCACTCCAGCTTCTGTGGGCACAAGACCCATAATCTCTCCCTGAGTGGGTTAGTGACCTGCTCCCTCCATTATCCTTTCACATTCAACCCCCTTTTTCCTCCCTCCCCCCCCCCATCCTTCTCCCTTACTGTGCTGTATTCGACATTTACCTCTCTGGGTTTGGTCCCACCTCCTCCCGTTTCCCTAGATCACTAAAGAACTGTTATGCTGTAAGAGGTTTCTCTTTTGTACCTATCATGTTGGTTATACTTACCTAAGTGGACTCATGCTGTACTTCTCCTTTTGTGATTGACTGACTTCGCTTAACATAATTTCCTCCAGCTCTTCCCATGAGAAGACATGCTTCATGCACTCATCAATGCTTTTGAGTGAAGCATAGTACTCCATTGTGTGTATGTGCCAAAGTTTGCTGATCCACTCATCCATCTACCGATGAAAATTTAGATTATTTCCAACTTTTTGCCATAGTGAATTGTGCTGCTATAAACATCGGTGTGCATACCACTGGCCATGGGTCATGTCTTACTTCTTTTGGGTATATAGCTTAGTAAATCCCATTTGTCAATTTCAGACTCTCCTGTGTGTATACCCTGAACTATTGCAGTCAGCCTTTGTATTCCCTGGGCCAAGGTTCTTAGATTTTTCCCGATTCTTTCACTAATGGTCCTGATGGTTTGAGGTTTTACTTCTAGGTCCGTGATCAATCTTGAGTTTGTTCTTGTGCATGGGGTGAGGTAGAGATCCTGTTTCATTTTTCTACATGTGGATTTCCATTATTTCTGCACCATTTGTTAAATAGGGTGTTACGTTCCCACTTCATACTTTTGGGGCCCTTGTAAAAAATCAGTTGTCTATATGCTAATGGGTTTTCTATTCTTTTCTATTGGTCTGTGTGTCTGTCATTATGCCAGTACCATGCTGTTTTGACCACTGTGGATTTGCGGTAGGTGTGAAAGTCAGGTAAAATAAGCCCTCTGACTGTGTCCTTTTCCTTGAGGAGATCACTGCTAATTCTTGGCTTTTTCCCTCTCCATATGAACCCAGTGATCAATTTTTCCACTTCTCTGAAGAAGGCTGTTGGTATTTGAATTGGGATTGTTTTGAACTTATAAAGTGCCCTTGGTAGGCTGGACATCTTTACTATATTGAGTCTCCCAATCCATGAGCATGGGATATTCCTCCATTTGTGGAGGTCACTTTTAGTTTCCTGTAGTAGGGTTTGATTGCTTTCCTTGTATAGGTCTTTTGTGTTTTTTGTTAGATATATCCCTAGATATTTCAATTTATTTTTGGTTATTGTGAATGGTACTGCCATCCTGATCTCCTCTTCCATGCTCTTGTCAGATGTATACAGCAAACCAATTGACTTCTATTTGCTAATCTTGTACCCTGCCACTCTTCCATATTCCTGTATAGCTGTTAATACTTCGGTTGTGGGGTTTGGGGGATTTTCGATGTAGAAATTTTCAATGTAGAAGAAATTTTCATTTCTTCAGCAAATAACGATCATATCACCCCCTCCTCTCCCAATTGGATACCTTTGATGTCTTTCCATTGTCTTATTAAAGAGGACCTCCAGTACTATATTGAATAGCAGTGGGGATTAGGGGTTTCCTTGTCTAGTCCTTTTTTTCAGTGGGATTTATTTAGTCTTTTCTCCATTGACAATGATGTTAACTATTGTCCTTTTATAGATAGCTTATATTAACTTGAGAAACTCCCCTTCCATTCTTATTCTCCTGAGTTCATTAATTATAAAAAGGGTGCTGGATATTGTGAAATGCTTTCTCAGCATCTATAGATATTATCATGTGGTTCCTATGTTTTATCCTATCAATGTGGTGTATAATATTGATGGATTTATGGATGTTAAACCATCACTGAATCCCTGTGATTATTCCTACCTGATCCTGATGTATTATGAGTTTTATATACTTTTGTATTCTATTGGCCAATATCTTGTTGAAGACTTTTGAATCTATGTTCATCAGAGATATCGGTATGTAGTTCTCTCTTCCTGTGGGATCCCTTCATGTTTGGGTATCAAAGTTATACTGGCTTCATAAAATGACTTTGGGAATTTTCCATCCTTTTCTATGCTCTGAAAAACTTTGTGGAGGATCGATGCCAGCTCTTCCCTGAAAGCTTTATAGAATTCCCCTGGGAAATCATCCAGTCTGGGAGCGCCTTTTATGTTGTGTTTCTTGATAACCATATCTCTTTCTTCTCTTGTTATGGGTTTGTTTCAGTTCTTAACCTCTATTTGAGATAGTCTGGGGAAGGAGTGTTTTTCCAGGTGTTTGTTCATGTCTTCCTCATTGTTGAACTCATTAGAGTAGAGCCTTTTCTAGTATGTTGTGATTATCCTTTTAATCTCATAGAGTCTGTTGTGATTACCCCTGTTTCATTCCTCAACCTGTCTATTGTTGCATGCTTTTTCCTTTTTTTGGTTAATTTTGCTAGCAGTGTGCTGATTCCATTGATCCTTTCAAAGAACCATCTTTTTGCTACACTGATCTTCTGCATTGTTCTTTTATCTTCCCATTGCTTCAACTCTACCTTGATATTTATTATTTCTTTTCTTTTGCTGTTGGTGGGATTATTCTGTTGACTCTGTTCTAATTGTTGCAGTTTTAATGAAAGCATATTTGCCATAGATCTCTCTTCCTTTTTCATATATACTCCTATTGCATGTTAGCCCTGATGCCTGCTTTTGCTGTATTCAAAGGTTTTGATAGCAGATGTTTTCATTCTCTTTCATTTTCATTCTCTAGCTTCTATAAACTTTTTCATCTCCTCTCTGATCTGGGTCAGTAATCACTTATGATGCAGAGCTCATATTCATACTCCAATTTTTTGTCCTTTCTTTCCTGGTTGTCCTTTTATTGATCTCCAGCTTCATGACATGGTGATCAGAGAAGGACATCTATATAATTGCTATATGTTTAAATTTACTTAGGCTTGACTTGTTATGCATCATGTGATCTATCTTAAAAAAATGTGCCATGTGGACTTGATGGTTTATTTTTTTTGCATTTGGATGGAAAACTCTAAATATTTCTATCAGACATAGTCGCCTAAATGCATTTTTTAGTTCTATAGTCTCATTGCTGAGCTTCCTTCCCAATGATCTAGTTTTCTCCAAAAGTGTTATATTAAAGTCCCCTACAGTAATTGTTGAGTCTGTGATATTTTTTTCGTGTTCTGCATAGTCTGATGAATCTGACAGATTCACTTGGAACATATATTTTTATTATACTCGCAGGTTCCTGGTGAAGTACTCCTTTGAGCATAATAAAGTGCCCTTCCTTATCTCTTTTTATGGTTTTGACCTTGAGATCAATTTTGTCTGAGATTAGAATTGGGACTCCTGCTCTTTTTGTGTCACCATTTGCTTGGTATATCCTCCTCCAGCTCTTTATTCTTAGTTTATTCTTATCTGTGATCTTAAGATGTGTTTCCTACAGGAAACAGATTGATGGATCATGGTTATGAACCAATCTGAAATGTGTTTTATTTTAATGAAGGAATTAAGGCCATTTACATTTAGAGTTATTATCCCAACCTGTGGGTTCATTGCTGACTTCTCATGTCTTTTGATTTGGGTGATTTTCTATCACCTTTTTGATTGCTCCACTGGGTTTTTTGTTGGGGGCTTCTTTATTGCCATGCTTGCCTCCTGCAACCATATTTTCTAAGCAATTAGTATCAGTTTGTTGGCTTCTGGATGGAGTTGGGCTATGTGATGTTCTCCTGCTTATGCTCGATTGATGAATGTTGGTCTTCTGGCCATAGTGAGTCAACAAGGATATTCCTCAGGATTGGGTGTCTTGCAGCATATTCTTTGTTTTTCCTTGTCCTGGAAAATCTTTATCTCTCCTATTTTGATAGATAATCTTGCAGGGTAGATAAGTCTAGGGCAGGCATTGTTTTCTTTCAGCTTCTGGAAGATATTAGTCCACTCTCTTCTCTTCATTGTTTGTGTTGATAGGTCTGCACATATTCTAACCTGAGAGCCTTTGTATGTGACTGTCTTTTTTTTTTCTTTCTGCCCTTAGAATTGTCTCCTTTTCTTTGAAGTTGGATAATTTAACTTATATGTCTTGGTGAGTTCTTCTTGGTGTTTAGTATCTTTGGAGTCCTCTCTGTTTCCTGTATGAGTGACTGATTCTCATTCATTAGGGTGGGGAAGTTTTCTTCCATAAATTCCCTTGCTAATTTAGCTGTTGACTTTTTCACTGTATCTTGTTCAAGTAGGTCAATAATTCAGATGTTCTTCCTTTTCATAGCATCAGTCATGGATCCCAGGTTTTCTTCCGTCTCTTTTATAATTTAGTTTGATTGCCTTTCCCATTTGCTGAGGTCTCCTTGATCATCCTCAAGATCACTGATAAGGCTCTCAGTCTTCTCTATTCTAGTCATGAAATCAATGGTCTTGTGTGAAGCTTTCGCTAGTTCCTCTGTTAGTTCTTGTATTTCCCTTTTGTGCATTGACTTCATGCCTTCTATCATGACCTTCATCCACTCTATCACTACATCTTTACTCTGTATAAACTTCATCATCTCCTGGATTACTCCATACAGCCTTCTGAAAATTTCTTTTTGTGGCAGATCAATGTCAGATTCTTCTATGTGTGTCTTTAGTTCTGTCAATGACGTTTGTCTTTCTTGTTTATTTATTGGGAGTAATGGGCATGGTGTTGTTTATGTGATGATTTTGAAGCGGTGGGTGCCATATTCCTTGGAGACCAAGGGGTCTTGCCTATTTTCACACTGTGATTGGCAGTGGTGTTTACAATGGCTACCTTTGACCTACTTCTGTGTTGGTGGGTGCTGAGGTGACTCAAAAATCAGCAGTAGTGAAAGGTGGTGGGTGCCGTTGGTACAACTATGGGGAACTCAATTTAACTGAAGGATAATTCTGGTAGAGTGGTAGGGCTATACGAGGTCCCTGGGTGGGTTTCTGGGTTGATTGAATCTAGGGAGGTATAACCCGCGCTGGTTTGGAAGAGTTCCCAGTACTGGGTTGCTAGTCTCCTGTATTTCCAGAACCACGCTAGGTTGAAGGGGAGGATGCCCTCTAGTCCTAGAATGCACTCTCCACTGATCCGCTTACTATGTGGGCCTAAAAAGACCCAGTGAGGTACCAGTGAGTGATTCTGGGTGAGGTACCTTGATGCTAATCTCTAAGGCTCTGCTCCTGAGATGGATTGCGGGCTTGCATGGTTGGCACCCTGTCTCTGCTTTCTTACAGCTCTGGTGTGTTCACTCAGCAGGGCCTATTAGGCACTATAGACTCCCCTCTACTGCGGGAGGAGTGGCACCAGCATGTGGACACGGGGACTGCAGGCAGCAAGTTTTAAGAGTCCTATTTGCATTGGCTGCTTTCCTCTGTTTCTGTATGAGTTATCACAGCAGGGTCTGAATGCCCATGGTCCATGCCTCAGACTCCTGACACTAAGGCAGGACTGGCATGTGGCATGCAGGAAATGGCAAGGTGTAGTGGCTGCAAGAGACATGCTTGAAAAGCCCAGTTCCCAATATCTGCTTGTGTCAGCTATGGGAAAATCATACTGCAGACTCTATTAACTTTCAGACTTCCCCTGCTAAGGTTGTATGACTTGCCTGCCTGGCCATGACTCCTTTCCTTGCAACACCAGGACAGCTCTCTCCATGGCCCCAGTCGCCACTAGACACAGCAGCACGTGTTGCAGGTCCCAACTATATCTCCTTAACCGTGAAAATCCAGCTAGTTCATTACAAGCACCAATCACCGCATCCTGGCCAAACCTCCCGGCCTGCGAAAATTTGTCTAATCTGCGCAAATCTGCTCCCCGCTGCTGATCACTGCTACACAGAATGGGTCTCACACCAACTGTTCTCCTGCAGAAACACAGGCTAGATTGTGGACTGGCCCCAATTGACCCTAGGAAAGCAGGTGACTACGGTAACCAAGTCACCCCGTCCCCGCTAGTTAGTCTGTGCAGTCGAATGCCCCCACATAAAAGCTGCACAGCTACTGAGACATGCTCTAGCTCTCTTTGTTCTCGCGCATGGAGAGACTGACCCAATGTTGTGCAGGACCCAATCCCGCCCAGACTCCCACAGCGATGATCGGGCATTATGGCAGCTCCAGGCCAGTTCATGAGTTAGGCTTGTTGAGTTTCCCTGAAGCTCAGATATGGCGCAGTTCGGAGGGGAGATGGTAGGTGGGGAGGGTCGAGTTGCTCCCTCTGAATGGGACCTTACAATGGCAGCAGCTGGATCCTGCCAGCCAGGCACACATGGCCGCTTGGGTGCTGGAGGCAACCCCGGCACCGATGCTGGGTGCACCAGCACAGACAAAAAAACCTACAGGGAGTTTGAGCCCTGGGACCCTGGGTGGTTGCAGGGAAGTTGCTGAGTGGAGTCGCTGCTAGCCCCCTGCATGGAGGGCCTGTGGGAGACGGGCTCAGCTCCCCTAGGTGGGAGTCACGAGTGAAGCCCTGCTATGTGTTGGTCGGACACAGCCTTGGGGCAGGCTACACCCTGCCTGTCCGGTTTTTGGAACAGCATCAGGCCAGGCAGTGGATGGGAACCAGCATTGGTGGTGAGAGACCCAAAGGTCTCCCCGCTGGAGGGAAATCTCTGATATATAGACCCAGATCCCTGGGGCTTGACATAAAGCAGGTGTGGGGCAGGTCCCCTCCTGAACAGGAAGGCCCACTTGTAGGGACCTTTCCACTCACCAGAACACTTCCACTTGACCACCCAGACACCAGACTTAGGGAGCTCTGTATATGGGCTTCTTACCTCTGGGTAATCTTGACCTCTCTCCCCCATGTGTTCTTTTAAAAACAATCAATTATCACCCAAATAGCTCAGACCTTACAGAGATAATGAAACAGCATCAAGGACGCCCATTAAGATGATTAAATGTTCTTAATTAAATAGGGGTTCATTTTATTTAAATGATGTTTACCTTGCTAACAATTTATGGTTTATTTTAAGTTGTAAATATGGATTTGATGATAATAAGTTTGTAATTTTTAAGGTATATTTAATTTATTAAGTTATATTTGATTATCCTATCTGTATAATGTTTTTATTTTCTGTATTCTAAGATAATGTGTAATCTAAAATAGAAGTGATGTGACCCACCAACAAAATTTTTTTTGAAAAACAATAGAGAAATGATCCACCTGCAAAAAACATTGCCAACCACTGTTCTATAATATCTAGAATGTCTCTCCCAGTCGCATTACTCTTTTTCTGCAAAAACAATTTGTCCAATATCAAGAAAAACTTTCCCTCAATAGCACAGTTTCTCCAAATTCAATAAAGACTTTCCATTGATATGAGACTGTTTACTCATCTCCTTTGCTGTTTCTCTTGCTTCATTTACCCTTATATTCCTCACCACTCAATATTCCCAACCCTCTCTATTGTACTTTTCACCCTGGCAACTCTGCTGAAAGAACAACCTCAACAATTTTTCAATTCCTTTGAGTCACATTTTTAATGCCAGTCTCTAATGAAGAGCAGACCACTGTTATCGTATATATAATATATCATATGTGTTACTATATATAAAATGATGAATAGAATGTTTATGCCACTTTAGTGCATATCACCACACTGAAAGGATTCCTTTTCTCTTTATTCAGACAGGCTTGGTCTCTTTTGATTAGCTTGCCCTTAATTAGGTCATAATGTATATATTTTAGAAAATTTCAAAACCTAAAAGTGAAAATATCATGTGCACTACAAACGCTTCCCTTTCCCAATTTGGAAAAATCCCTAGTTAAAAAAATTATAGCATTTAATCTAGAAAAAATATGATATCAAATATTAAATCTTACTGAAACCAGGAACACATGTTCTATTTAAGATATATATGATATTACTATTAGTGTCAGATTTTATCCCTCTATTCTGGCAACCTCATAAGGGAACGCCTTGTGCACATGGAGATTCTGCATGGTACGAGTTCATGTTTTCTGAAAATTGCAACAAAATCATTCTGCGTCCCTGAAAATCTCTTTTTAGAATTCATTGAAGCAGAATTCCCATAAAACAGGAAAAGAGGAGAGATTTCTCAACATAATTAAGAGGATATGTACAAAATTAACAATTAGCATTACACTCAAAGGAGAAAGCATGAAAGCTTTCAAATTTGGCTGGGCATCCTAGACAGAGCAATAAGAAAAAAGGAAAATTAAAGGTATCCAAATCAGAAAGAGAGGAGTAAAATTATCTGTATTTAAAGATTCACAAGAAACCTGCAGGAACTAATAAAAAAATTAGCAACATTGCAGTTATAAGATTACCAAGCAAAAATAAATTGGGCTCCTTTACACTAATTTGGACTATACTGAGAAAAATCTTTAAAATCATATACAGTACGCTCCAATAAAACAACTAGAAATCAACCCAATCAAGAGAAAGAAAAAAGACCTATTCTATGAAAAGTATAAAATGCCAATAAAAGAGAAAAATAGACTTAAAGCCATAGTAATATTTTATAAATTATCAAGTGGGTGGCTGATCCCCGATGGCGTAGTGGTTGTGCGCAGGACTGCGGCCCACTGGGATGGAGGTTCAATACCAGCTCACAGGAGCAAAGGCTGAGCCTCCTACTCCCACCACCAAAGGGCAGTGATGCCTAAAAAAATAAAATAAAATTATCAAGAGGGCATGGAGGAGGGAAGGAGGGAAGGAAGGTAGAAAATGAGGTGCTGATGCCAGAGAATCAAGTAGAAAGAAAATATATTGAAAAAGATGATGGCAATATATGTTCAGATGTGTTTGACAAAATGAATATATGTATGCATTGTGGTAATGGCTATGAGTCCCCAATAAAATAAAATAAAAAAATAAATGTATTTTTAAAATTGTAAACATAGAAATATACACATGCACATGAACTGGAAGATTTAATGTGAAAAAGTAGATTCTGCTTGAATTAATCTTTTCCTCTCCAGACACAATGTGATTATCATGGAAATACTTAAGTGGCAGTCATGTACGCATGTGTCAATTTCATGACTAGGAGAGTAGGACTGGAGTTTAGCCTCTCAACCTGGAGACAGCCAATGAGGCCTCTGTGTGGGCATGGTTTTCTCCTGAGGTTTCTGGGAAGTCTCAGAGTATTTTCCAATTGGACAAGAGAGATTTGACTCAGTCTCTTGGAGTCAGTCTACCGACAAGAAAAGATGGTGGCATGCTGAGAGATCCTGAGTCCTGGAACCTGGAGAAGCCAAAGGAGAAGCCACATGGCTTTGCCCTGATGGAACCAGACTTCTGGGACCAGGGAAGCCACAGAGAGAGCCCTGCCAGAGCTGGGACACTTCTTGGTTGTCTTGGTGTCGTTGCACATGTTTTGTGAGTTGGAAGGAGATTTTAGAGATTGGAATCAGACATATGGTATCAGACTTATGTCTTTGGAATGGACTGGGTTGAGATGCTTTCTAAATGCTCCATTCCTCTTGTATATAAATATTTCCCTTAAATCCATATGCATGTTTATGAATTTGTTTCTCAGACTAACACAACCAGTAACATTTTTAAAATATTTTATTTCAGTTCAAAGGGAAGATGGTGGCCAGATAGGAAGTTCATGCCCGGAGGTCCTGGAGATGGTGAGTGGGCGTGACTTGAAGAAGGGTGGGACTCTCGAATTGGGGTTTTTTTTTTTTTACTTCAAGAAAGCTCAGAGCCCTTCTCTGAACCAGGAGCAGGCATGACCTGCATGCCAGCACTCCCCACAGACACTGGCCCAGACACTGCAAGTTCTTTGCGGAATCCAGGATGACCACTCTGCAACCGCGAGTGGAGGGGTCCACAGTGCATCAACGCCTGCGTGCAAATTGCTAACCAGACCTCCCCACCCCAGGGTGCCCAAGGGACACTTCACGCAGACTCGCACCTCTTGCTCCCCAACCCCAGAGACTTGTGTGTCCCCAGCGTAATGACAGGCCAGTCCCTCCCCCACCCAGGAGACCCAGACCCAGGCATGCCATAAGGGCACCACCACTGTCCAGGATAAGATCACCTCATCCCCTAAACCCGCACCCGGCCACCTGGGCCATACATTCTAACAGAAGCGAAAGGAAAACCAGCACTCCAAAAGGTCACCAGCACTCCCCTTAGACACTGCCAGTTCAGGGCACCTGGCCCCACTACCCGTGCCAGAGAGGTCTGCATTACATTGTCATCTGGGCAAACAGCCAGCCACTCCTCCCCACCCCAGAGTGCCAGAAGATTTTTTCCCAACTATCTGTGGCAAGTGCCTCTAAGGAGGAATAGATCACCCAACCCCCAACACACCTCCTAAACCCACTTCCCTGTACTGCACTTGACCACATTCCAAACAGTTGCTGAGGAAAGCTATAAGACCAGCCTCCCAAAGAGAGACCCCAGGGCCACAAAACACCAAGGAAAATGCCATCTAATTTGAATAAATCAAACAAAAAACAGCTAGCTGGTTCCACAGTTACAAGAAAAGAGAAACTAAATCTGATATAAGACCAGCTGGACCTAACAGCAGTAATAGAAAATTCGGATATTGATCAACCACAGAAAGAAATCTTCAAGATGCTACTAACACATATGCTGTTCTTAAGCGATGAACTAAAGAAGAAAGAAGAATTGATACAGGAGATAAAGGCCACTCACCAAAGGGAAAATAAGAACTAAGGAGTGAGCTAACAAAAACTAATAGTAATCTCTCAGATTTCGCCCAGAGAATGGAGGAGGTAAAGAACAGGACAAGTTAACTAGAGGACTCTCAAGTCCACATTAATAAATGGGAGAAGAAAATCTAACAAGTCTATGAGAGAAGCAGAAGAAAATATTAGAAACCTGGCTGATACTAGGAAAAGAAACAGCATTAGAATTATCAGTCTGCTGGAGGATGAGGCATCAAGAAAACCAACAACCAAAATAGTGATGGAATGCTTAGGGGAAAACTTCCCTAATTTAATGAATGAAAACCAGATAGCCATACAGGAGGCCAAAAGAACATCAGCTAGACTAAACCCCAAGAAGAAAATACCAAGACATACAGTTGTTATACTATCCAATTATGAGGAAAAAGACAAAATTATGTGAGCAGATAAGTAAAAATGGGCAATCACATACAAAGGCAAACAGATAAGAATATGCTCGGACCTATCAATGGAAACTATGAAGAGGAGTGAAAATTGCAGGATAACCATGCAAACCCAAGAATACCCTATCCGGGCAAATTATCTATCAAAATTGATGGAGAAGTAAGAATCTTTCCAGACAAGGAAAATCTCAGGAAATCTCAAAAGGAACCCAGCCCTACAAAAGATCCTCACTGACCCACCAGGGGAAGAGGAAAAACAACCACCTAACACACACAGAACGAATCTACCTAGAGACTAGAAAAGGGATAACATAACTCTGGCTCAGAGATGAAAGAAAAGCAAGAAAGAATGAACCACAAACAGACATGGAGACATGGAGATAGAAAAACACCCAATTGAGGAGCGATAAAATGACAACAATGACAACACAGAGTGCACAGATAGATGTAATAACCCTAAATATCAATGGATTGAATTTAGAGCTTAAGAGACAGAGATTAATAGACTGGTTTAGAAAATACCCACCACCCCCAATCTGCTGCCTACAGGAGACACATTTTAACATCATAGAAAAAATATATTGAGAATCAAAGACTGGAGAAGAATATACAGGCAAACAGCAATTCCAAAAAAGCAAGTGTAGCAATCCTAATCTCAGATATAATTGTCCTCAAAGTGTAAACCATAATAAGAGATAAAGAGGGACACTATATAATGTTTAAAGGAAGGGTAGACAATGATCCAATAAGAATTTTAAATATATATCCCTCAAATGAGAGACCCGCAGAATATGTAAACCAGACACTTCATACGATGAAAAAAGAAATTACAGCCTCAACAGTTTTAGTGGGTGACTTCAACACAGCACTCTCTGAGAAAGACAGATCACAGGGAAAGAAACTCAACAAGGAGGTGAGAGATCTAAACACTACAATTAGACAATTTGATTTGGTAGATATCTACAGAGTTTTCCACCAAAATAAAAAGCATTTCACATTATTTTCATCCCCACATGGATCTTAGTAGAAGATAGAGCAAAGACTGGGACATATGGCAAATCTACATAAATTTAAGCACATTGGGATCATACAGAACTCACTCTCGTACCACTGCCATAAGGTTGGAAATCAACAAAAGAAAGGTGAGGAGAACAAGAGAAAACAATTGGAGAATAAATAATTCTCTATTGCAAAAGGAATGCATACTGGCCCAGATCAGAAATGAAATTAAAAAATCAATACAAACCAATGAGAATGAAAGCACGACATATCAAAACTTATGGGACACAGCAAAGGCAGTGTTCATAGGAAGTTTCATAACAATACAGGCACACTTAAAAAAAGAAGAGCATCTCATAACTGATATGTTGGTGCAGAATTTACAATGACTAGAGAACAATTAGCAAGCAAGATAATCCCACTAATAGCAAAAGAAAAGAAATGAAAATCAGGGCTGAGATTCAGCAGAGGGAAAGTAAGAAAACAATGGAAAAATTGGCACTCCTAAAAGGTGATTCTTTGAAAGAATTAACAAAATTGATAAACCACTGGCAGACTTAATCATAGAAAGGACAGAGAAAATTTCAATAGCAAGAATAAGGGATGAAAAAGGGGACATCACAATTGACCCTACTGAAATCAAAAAGATAATCACACAGTACTACAAAGTCTATACTCCAATGAACTCAACAACTTGGAAGACATGGACAAATTCTTGGAAAAGCAATCTCTTCCTAGATTGTCCCCAATGGATGTCAAAAATCTCAACAGATCCATAATAATAAAAGAAATAGCCATGGTTATCAAGGGACTACCAACAAAAAAATTACCTAGACCAGATGGCTTTACAGGAGAATTCTACCAAGCATTCAGGAAAGAACAGACACCAACCCTACACAAGCTCTTCCAAAGCATAGAAAAAGATGGAAAACTACCAAACTCCTCTTATGAAGTTAGTATAACACTGATACCAAAACCAGGCAAGGATCCTACAAGAATTGAGAACTACAGACCAATATCCCAAATGGATATTGATTCAATAATCCGTAATAAAATACTGGACAATAGAACACAAAAGTATATAAAACAAACAATTCAGAATGACCAAGTGGGGTTCATACCCGGAATGCAGGGGTGGTTCAACATACGAAAGACCATT